>JAMPIV010005771.1:0-279587 GCA_024509875.1 Oreohelix idahoensis
CAAATGCAATATCAATATTATAGCAATGTGAATGAACAACATATATCGAGAAGTCATATGAACATATAAATCTATATAAGTCTCATGCTATATAATCACTATTATCTAATGGATGGACATAATAAAAATAGGAAAGTCATCATACAGACATATGACAATACAAGAGTACAATCTAACTAATAGAAGATGACATCCATACAAAATAATGCTGTATCCCGAAGATCAATGTAAGCAGCATCCAAATAGTATGTAAGTGTGACATATGGCATCGTCATGATTCTCAAAAGCACTCCGTACCTGGTACTAGTTTGCACTGAGAACAATATACAAATGACACAATTAGCAACATGCTATAATGTACTATAATTACTATTATATTTTTTAAGTATTTCATGTGGCCGCATTAATTTTTTTTGACTTTTATATTATATCAACTCAACCTTCTCCATTACACCAAAGATGGTAATAGAGAAAGAAAACAATTAATTTACCACTCTAAGGTGACAACAAATGTGTTAATATATATTGTTATATTGAAGAGACATAAGTTCTAGAAGTGTATCAGAAAAATCCAGGACACAAGACTTACGTGGACTCATGTGGGCATCTAGACAGTATGTCTGCCATCACATTATCCAAACCGCGGATAGCTCGTACCGTGAAATGAAAAGGTTGAAGAGCAATAGCATATCGAGTAGATCTCGAGCTCTTCAAGTTCTTACACTGAATAGCTGTAAGAGCTTTTTGGTCTGTTTCCAAAATGAAATGCGCACCAAGAAGGAATCTTTGTAACTTCAGGATTGACCAAACCATATCCAACAATTCACGGTCTAAAACCGAGTAATTCCTTTCTGCCGCATTCAGTTTCCCAGAGATATACATTACAGGATGCAGAGTTCCTGAATACTCCTGAATTAGTGCCGCTCCGATCCCTGTGGATGAGGCGTCACTACGAAGAACAAAAGTCTTATCAGCCATAGGTAGCCTTAAGATAGGTGGGGATGAGAACAAATTCTTAATCTGATCCAATGAAGATTGACATTCTTGGGACCAGCGCACCATGTTAGGAGACCCTTTCTTCAATAGGGTTGAGAGTGGTGCCATGATAGAGGATAGATTCCTAATGAATCTTCCGTAGAATTGTATTAATCCCAAAAGACTACGTACTTGTTTTTTTTTTGTTTTAGGCACAGAGATATTTAATATCTTAGAAATATTTTGGTCCTCTGTCTTCAATAGACCATGACCAACACGATGACCCAGGAAAGAAATTTCACTAAACCCAACATAGGCTTTAGAGGGTTTTGCAGTCAAATTATGCTCGCGTAGAGTAGACAGTAATTCATTTAAACCCAAATAGTGATCTTCCCAAGTATTACTGAAAAGACAGATGTCGTCTAAGTATGCAATGACATCTGAACGATATGAGAGAATTCGACGCATCATGCGTACGAAAGTAGCTGGGGCGTTCATAAGCCCGAAAGGCATAAAATTCCACTGAAACAAACCCCTAGGTGTTGAGAAAGCAGTGAGAGGTTTGGCGCGTTCAGTTAACGGAACTTGCCAATAGCCTTTCGACAAGTCAAGTTTAGTAAAGAATCGAGAGTTAGAAAGTCTAGTAAGTAGATCTTCTAATAAAGGCATAGGTTCAGCATCAAACTTCGTAACTTGGTTCAATTTGCGGTAATCTACGCAAAGGCGTATGTTATTGTCTTTCTTTGGAACAATAACCATGGACGAAGAATATGCTGAGGTGGATGGTTCAATTATTTTCAATTGTATCATTTCATCCAATTCTTTCTCGACTTGTGCTTGAAAATGAATAGGAATAGGATAAGGTCTTACTCTGATCGGATTATGATCAGTAAGTATAATGTCATGTTCAATCACATGTGTGTGTTCAGGAATGTCGGTAAGGACATCCTGAAATGCTTGTAGCGTAGAAGATACTTGTCGCTGTTCCTCAAAAGACAAATTAGAAGAAACAGTAATGTTTCTCCATGATTCCGTAGAAGTAAGTGGAATCACAGGAAGAGGTAGATTAACATCCGAAAAAGTAGTTTCCTCATCCTGTATAATTTACAGGGATGAGATATGACCTTGTTGGACTGGAGAATCGTCCGTCGCCTGGAAAAAAGGCTGCAAATAGTCTGGTCGTTCATGATATTCCGTAAGCATATTTATATGAAAGGTTTTATGCCTTCCATCAATATCGACAACATAGTCGACATCGGAAATTTTCGAGACTATTGTATATGGACCTTTCCATGTAATAAGAAGTCTGTTCTCCCTAGAAGGAAGTAAAACAAACGCTTTGTCTCCAGGACAAAGTTGACGTAGGCGTCTCTTCTTATTAGCAAATCGCCTTGCCTTTTCTTTAGCTAATTCGGATGAGAAAGTTGCTAGCTTGCATGTCTCAATAATCTTTTGCCTTAGAGCAATGACATACTCATATGAAGATTGTGTGTCATTGTCGATATTATCAGCAGTTATCAGATCATGCAGTAAAGACATAGGACCGCGCGGTCGCGCGCCAAAGACAAGTTCAAAAGGAGAAAATCCTGTATGTTCGTTGGGGACCTCTCTGTATGCAAAGAGAGCCGCGGGTAGAACCCTGTCCCAATCCTGAGGATGATCCTCAGTTATCTTCCCAAGTAAGTTCTTGAGTGTTCTATTAAGACGCTCAACTAACACATTAGACATTGGGTGATAAATACTACTCAAAGATCTTTTAATGTGCAGAGTAGACATTACCTGCGACATTGTGTCTGATATCAATTGTGTGCCATGGTCTGACAATATTTCTCCGGGAAAACCCAAACAAGAAAAAAAGCCAAAGAGCGTCTGCGATATCAGCAGTGGAAATGCTCTTAAGATAGATAGCCTCTGGCCAACGTGTGCACATGTCAACGCACGTAAGGATAAATTGATGTCCTCTGGCCGATTTAGTCTTAAAAGGGCCAATGATATCTATGGCCATTTTCTGAAACGGCCAAATAGGAATGTCTGCAGCCTGAATAGGCGCAGCTTGCCGTGGACCTCTAGATTTGACTTCTTGACATATTTTGCAAGACCGGCAATAAATTCGTATGTCTTCATTGACAAATGGCCAAAAGAAAGACCCCAGAACTCTCAACTTAGTTCGAGAAAAACCCATGTGTCCAGCACACTGAGAATCGTGTGCATGTTGAAGAATTAGGGCTCTCATACTTTTGGGCACGAGAATTTGAGAATGCATAGACGTGTCTGAGTGTTGTACCATACGCACTAGTATACCATTTTTCATAGTGATATATGATTTGCGATTTGTATTCTGATTCAGATCACCGTTTTTAGCGAGAAGAAAGAATTTCTTTAAAGACGGATCTTTTTCTTGTAGTTTCACAAACGAGTCATGCGAAATCACCAAGTGATCCTCTTGGCTATTTACTTCATTAACTTCAGTAGATGAAGTTTGAGGAATAAGAGCTTGTGCTCTTGTTACCACTGCATTGGCTGTTTGGATATTCCGTTCTTCCCATGCCGCAATTTGCTGCGGGGTGCATTCCTTAACCCCGTGAATACGACCGATGATAAGATCCGCAATAGGATTAGGTAGAAGACACGCGTGGACATCTCCCGTAAAGAAGGGAGTAGCAATGTGAATAATAGCAGTCGAGTAATTTTCTACTGTGCCACCAAATGTTACACATTTAACCACCTTTCCCGTGGCACAGCGAGGAACTATAAGAGATTGCTTAACCCCAATAGTAGTGCACCCAGAATAAAAAGCACTGAGACTGGATTACTATCCACACGACCTTTATGCAAGATAAGCGATCCTCTCCCGTCATGCGCAACTGCAGCAGGAAGAGCGGGAAGAGGGTGACCACAACTTAAAGTAGTTACTGTGATCGGTTCAAATAATGTTGTGCATTGGGGGCATTGAAATGCTCTCCCAAAGTCAAAAGCAGAACAAGTGACAGCATTCGAATTTTTATTATCATTCACTTGATTACTGGCACCATGAGACTCTTGTTGTGCAGAGTTTGCTTGCTGATAAGATCTATGTTTGTTATGTTTAGATCTACCACGATTATTATTCCCTCTGAAATTGTCATAGTTTGATCTACCGTGACCACCGTTCTGGTTCGAATCCCAGTTTCCACAATCTCTAATGTTATTTCCCCATTGATTATAGTGTCTACCTGTTATGTTTCGATGTCCCCGCGAAGAATAGCCTTGATAGTGTCTATTGTGACTACCTCTCCGAAAGTTTCCATAATTATTGGACCCGAAATAACGAGGACTATCAGATCGCCTCCAGTTCTTTGTAGAAGACCCATTATGTGATGGGCTACCCTGATTCTGATCATAATTACGATTGCTCTTCTTATTAAAGATGTGTTGAGCACCTTGAACTTTATGCATAAAGTTAGGGCCATATGGTGCTGCAGAAGCAACTGGCAACTCTTCCTTCACCTTAGCATTACTAACAGTAGCATGGGGATGCGCAGTGACGTACTGGCAACAATATTCTTCCATGTCTTTTATGTTCTTAGGTTTACGCTCATGAAGAAAAGCAAGGAAAGACTCATTTACAGATGACATAACATTATCTCGAAGTAATAAGTCCATAAGGGCTTCTTATGTTTTTTTTGTTTTAGACAGCTCAATCCAACGTGTGAATGTAAGACGTATCTTCGTAACAAAGTCAGAGAACTCTACTCCAGTTTCTGGTAGCATTGTCTTAAAACGAAGACGATAATCGTCTTCTTTTAATTGATATCTTTTAAGTAATGTTGCCCTGACAACATCATAATTAGTTCTGTCAGTTTCCTCTACTGCCATTACAGTACTTAATGGTTCACCCGAAAGTAACCCCATCAATTGTCCGACATATTGTTCCTTATCTACCTTATGCGTTACGCATGTTAATTGAAATCTATCAAGGTAGAAGGTTATGTCGTCCTTTAAATGGTTGAAAGGGGACAATTTGACTTTATAAGTATTCTTTTTTATCTTACTCGAAGTTGTTTGAGGAGCACTCATATTCATCACCTTTAATTTCTCAAACTCCAAAGCTAAGAGTTTTTCTTCATGTTCCATTTTTGCTTTTCTTTCATCAGCAGCAGCTTGAAGTTTCCTCTCTTCGGCAGCAGCTTGAAGTTTCCTCTGTTCAGCAGCAGCTTTTCTGTCTAATCTTTTATTTTCAGCTTCAGCAGCAGCTTCTCTGTCTAATCTTCTATTCTCAGCTTCAGCTTGAAGTTTCCTCTCTTCAGCAGCAGCTTGAAGTTTCCTCTCTTAAGCCGCAGCTTGAAGTTTCCTCTCTTCAGCTTCTCTGTCTAATTTTTTCTCCTCAGCTTTTTGTTTTTTATCTTCGGTGATAAAGTTGTATGTCTCATAACGCTGGGATATTCAATAGATGGTGTAGAATAGTCAACTCGAACCGACACAGTATTGGGTATACAGATCACCTTGTCCATAAAGTATTGAGGCCCTGACAAGTAATGTTGACATTGAGTGAGAGTGTAAATGTCAGTTACGCGAATGGATGGACTGTTCTGTAGAGTTGGCAAGTAAACCACGCACTCACTCACTCATAGATAAAAGTCAATGACGTAGACTACTGTAGACGTTTTCATACATTTAATGTGACACACACTCTGACAGCACGGTTACAGTTACTGGACCAGGTTGGCAAAAACATCGTATACTTGGAAAAAAATGGTCTACAACATCAAATAGGCATTCGTGTCGTATGTAGATACAACTGAACTTTAGTTGCCAAGCACTCAGAGTTCTAGTTGTCTGTCATCTCAGGCCCTAACTGACTAATCGCATCAGTTAATGCTAGCAAATGTTTATCATCAATGGCTCCCTGACAGAACCTCTTCTAGCGAAGTATTTCAGGCCGTAAATTTAGCAGGCTTATATGACGACAATCTTCAACCACCAGTAATGGGTTTTATAGTAGACAGATCTCTGTATCATCACCAGATAATAAGGGCATTCCTGTTCTCTGATCGATAATCCGCTAGACAAAAGCGGGGTCCAAAATGGCTCTATCTTGAGTGAGCTTCGCTCACACCGAAGATGAATAATGAAGCATAATTAAAGGCTCTGTTCATTACACAAATGTACCTGTTGGGCTCTGCATATCCTATAATACATAATGCTGCGTACATCAAATATTTAGTGCTGCTAGGTAACATGTCGTCGTTATATATAGTCAATCAATCACATGGACGGACGATAGCACGTCTGCACATCTAGGCATAGAACAAGTTCAGAAAATGTCTTCTTTACATTGGTCTAAGAAACATCACACTAGCAAATAGCACATGCCATCTCTTGGCGTTCAGAATAAACACTGGGGAGAATTACTGACATAATAGTCATACAGAGAAACTATCTCATTCCCCAGAATAAACCACAGAGACCAATCTCCGGACTTCCCTTGTCCGAACAGCATTCAGCAAAACTAACATGACGGAAGTCTCTCAATTCGACACATGCGCAGAAGCGCGCTTCACCCGAGAGTTCAACTCAAAATAGGCCGACGTTAGACATCAAAAAGATATAAAGATATTAGACCAAATCGCCTTAAATAGTCAAGGAATAAACATTAACTCGGGTTATAAACATACCAAGCAAGACCAATCTGTTTTGTTCAAACAAGGAACAAACCGACGTAAATCTAATATTCATACGCCAGGTTAAGACCCGAGAGAAGATAACAAACATAACAAAATATAATATCAAACCAATCAAGGGTTATTTCCCTTTGACTATCAAATAAGTACCTTTGACCATTACATAAAGTGTTCCATCAAACAGATAGATATTACTTTAAACTTGTATTGCCTACCAACAAATCTGTGCGTAACATTCGGCCTTCTGTTTATCCATCTCCAATTTCTGCGCCTTGTCGTATTGAGTAATTGCAAATACCTTTAACTCCTCAGGAGTCATCCCAAGGGATCTCCCTTGCTCAATAAAGTAGTCTAATGTAGACATTCTGTCTAATAATGTGAGATCAGACCTGAAAAATTAAATACATTACCTTATCCCAACCTCAATGGGAGACAAGTCTGTAATACTAGACTTGTATACTCACTTCACTTAAATCTATCCCAATCTCCGTGGGAGACAAGTCTTTTAATCAAAAACTTGTATAATCACCTTGTTTCTCTATAATAATACCATCATAAATAACCTCTATCTGAAAAGTGCATCATATTAATAATAATAATAGTTCATGACCAAGTATATATATAGACTGTGTATGATAAACAAGTATACGATAACAATACAAAGACAAGAATATAGAACAACCGAAAACGTTCGCAGAAGTCAAATCAAAAAATAAAACTTAACTAAATCTAATGTTGCAAAGAATTGCAATGATAACTGCGAAAAATTAAACAAAACAAATGACAACACTGTTATAAACAAAAAGATGTATAGAAATAAATGAAAGAAAGAGAAGGCAGACAAATACAAACAAATGAAATCAAAACTAAAGGAAAAAAAATATGACAACAACAATGATGAAAAGCACACTACGTCACAGATAAACAAAAATAGCAACAATTGTTGCTAGCAAAATTTCACTGTTGAAAATTTGCACAATCCCTAAAGAGAACGCTCTCATTAGACCCTCTATCACGTGGGATATTCTAAAGGAGTCACCTTCCCAACCAACCCGCCAAATATACACACTAACACAACATGTAAACAAAAAATGCATGTAATATGTAAATACACAATATAAAGAATGTGTATAGAGGAAGGCTCAGTTGAACATAAATAATGGCACAGTTTAACACATAAACGGGCCACTTATCTTAAGCACAATCCTCAACCACCGCAAAGATGCAGTTCAATGCAGTACTACTGTAAACAATAATGGCAGACGATCCACCGTTGAAGGTCACCGTAACTTGCCAACAGGTAGAAGTCTCCAAAGTGTAGCTACATTAAATCATTCTCGACATCAGATGAGATCGGAAGATCCAACGTCGATATGTGTAGACTTAGTATGTAAACAATAGCTTGTAATGTTTACAACCTGAGCTTGAACGTAGATAACTTGACTTGAACGTAAACAACTTGACATGAACGTAAACATGTATGCCCTTTGATGACTGTCAAAGTGATGAAGCGTAAATTGACTTCACAAGCAGCTGTGGTCCATGTAGCAGTATAAGGCTTTGACCTACTTAATACTGTTCGCTGCGTAGCTGACACTCCATAATGATATGTAGAAAGACCCACAAATCTGGTCCACCAGATTGTTAAATGATGTTTTGTGGGTAAGGTCGAGTCGTGCCTGGACAGTGTAATGTTGTCGTGTATTTGGGTCACCAAATATTGAGGCGCTGACCGGGTGTAACAAAACATACACTCAAACAATGTACAGCTTCCCAGGAGTGTAATGCTCGTAATAGGATGTGGTTAAGAGTGTAGGTGTGTATGTAGATATCAGCAGATCGTGGACACAAAGTCGTATAGGCTCTTATGTAGTTGCACACCAATCTCACTCCACCACAAGTAGAAGTTATAAATGTAGTTAGTACTGATGACTTTTCTTCAAACGTTTATTACAGGACATACGCTGATAGACGACACAGTCAATTGAACAAGGATCATTGACATTTCATGTGTGGTAATGATTATAAATATCGAGCATCATAAATCTTGCATAGCTCATGTATAAGATGCTAGTATAGCTGGCTTGACAATTTACGTTCTTTCTTACTGTAGCTCAGGGCCCGTGACTAAACGCGTCAGGTAGTCTTTTAACAAATATCCCGCACGATAAAGGCGGTTTCAGTTGCTTAATATCAAAGTCTATGAACTTGTATAATGAAAGTCAAGACTTCATCTGGCTTCACACGCCAGTCACTTCTTCTTCTGCTCAAAGATATCGGCCGAAATATCGGGCCTCTATAATAATGTGAACAACTGTGTATTCTTCATAGGCAGGCATAATCATCCATGCCGAAACATACCGCTAACATGCGGTTTTCATAATAATCTCTCTTCACTGGGCTTCTGTATAATAGTTAGACAAATAGTCTTAGCTGGCTACATCGAGCACACATAATGGACTCTGCATCTCAAAGAACTGTGAGCTGTACTCACAGGTCGACACAAAATGTTCTGCAATCTAGGCATAATAATAAAGTTTCTTTTACCTTTGACAGAATCCGAGAAATACACTAATAATAACTGTCGTCATTCTTGATGAACAGAATAACTCTGGGGAGAATCACTAACATCACAGTCACACAGAAGACTATCTTTCACCCAGATAATGCAGAGAAGAACTACGGACATGCTAGTCCTTTCAGAACCCAGATTATCACTCCTCTGACGGAAGTCTCTCCGTTTAGCGCTTAAAAAGCTTGCGAATGCGTAGACAGAACAGATCTGAGAACAGCTAACCCCGACTTAAGACCGGTCAACACAATTAATGAAACAAAGGGAAGATAACCCAAAATCAACCTGTCCCAGGGAGTTAACATACAGTTCTCTACCTTAGATTATCAAAAAATATTAAATAGATTTACGTCTTATGAAACCGTCAAAAACGACAGCAACAGTCAGATATCTAGGGAATTGAAAATTCCCAGTAATAAGAAACTTCTCAGACTACAGCTGGGAAAAGGCTGTTTCAGAATAGAAGAACCTTACTGTGCAGTATGTCTTCAAGACAATAATATAGAACATTTCTTTTTAAAATGTAAGAGGTATGAAAGTTAGTTGCTTATCCTTTACAGGACGTGGCAATCAACCCCAGCTTTTATTGGCTGTTTGTGATTTTTCTAGGCAATTTTTTTCATTCAGTAGTTTGCCATTGCTTTCTGAACGGTACGGCGCTTATACCATTGTTAAAAAATCCACACAAAGCGATCTGCTACCAAACCGCCTGCAGCAGGTTTCGAACCTGGTATATCTGGATTATGAAACTGCGTTCATATCCATTAGGCCACAGACGCCGACAAAAAGAGGTATGAACAAATGAGAATACCAATATTAGATTATTTGCAAGCATCCAACTTACCTATAAATATAGAAGAGGTGTTAAGAGTAGACAGACCTGGGGAACTCATAATATAGTCAAACAATATTTAACACGAACAAATGTTAATATATAGTGACTGGGAATGTGAAGGTCTGATGCTGTTATTCCAATGCTTATGACTTTTAACAGATGAAAGTCAATTAATTATTTGATAAAGTCAGTTATATAACTGGAACCGCCAGGCCTTTACACCTCTTCACTTTAATATTAGTAGAATGAGAAAAAAAAAGAAAAAAAAGACACAAATAGTAATACGTCTTACAAGGAGAAAGGACAAGAAAAACCTACGTTGCGGCCACAAGGCCTTCGTCAGGGACAGACAAACAAGAGACAGGAGGGAAAGAAATGAGAATTAAGTAGAGAACATGAAACTATAAAAATAAGAGAAAAACCACTGCCTTTTGTCCAGTCACATGTCCAGTCACAGAAGCAAGATGGCTGCCACTAAACCGGAAAGCGGAAGTCGATAGTACATTAAAAACAAAAAAAAAGAAATAATGAAAATAAGGACCGGAAAAGAGTGAGGAGAAAAAAAATATATATATATAAAGTGAGCGAAAAGCGATTTAAAAAATAAATAAATAAACAAAATTAATTAAAAAAAAAAATAAATAAATAAATAAAAAATAAATAAATATATATATATAAATAAATAAAATAAAATAAATAAATAAATAAATAAAAATAAAATAAAATAAAAAAATAAATAAAAATTATAAAATAAAATAAAATAAAGAATTTATAAAAAATTTAAAAAAAAAATGGGTGATCACATCAAAGTAGACAGTCATAATACAATAGGGACTAGATAGAGAAAGGCGTCCTCGACAAAAGAATGTTGGGTATTCAAGCCGTGTGGTTTAAGGCAACCCATAAGATGGATGAGGCGTTATTCCTGGCGAAACCGACTGTTGGCACCCGAGGAACAGGATCTGATGGCTGTCACCTGGATGTCAGTGGCACCGTGGTGGTCCGGGCCATTGAAGTGGATGGCCACAGGTGTGGATTTAAACTGAGAGATGTCGTAGAGGTGTCTGCAGAATCGGTCGCCCAGTCATGTGCCCGTTTGGCCGATGTAAGTAATGGTGCAACGTTTGCATATAATAGCATAGATGACGTTGCGTGACTCACATGTAAAGCCATGGGTGATGGTGAACTTGGCGTTAGGGAACGAGACTGAACGTGTTTCGATAACATACTGACATGTCTTACATCGTGTTCGGTTACATGGCTTGGTCCCAAAGTGGCCATCGTTGACGGTTTTCAAACGGCTGTGGACTAGGAGGTCCCTCAAATTTTTATCCCGTCTATATGCCAGCAAGGGTGGCTCACTAAACACTTTCCGCGCCTCTGGGTCAGCTTGGAGGAGAGGAAGGTGACGATACAGGATCCTTTTGACAGCAGTGTTGTGAGGGTGATAGGTCATTATTAACTTGACTCTATCAGAGGAGGTGTTTTGGCGGGGTTTGAGGGCCTCTAGACGTGAGATAGGGAGAACACGCTCTAAGGCAGAGGTAAGAACATCCTCTGGATGCCACACCTGATACTCCAGGTAGCCCATGAAGAGACAGGCATAACTGGGACCCATCTTGGTGCCCATGGCGACTCCACTAATTTGGTCAAAGAACTGTCCATTGAACTCAAAGGAATTGAGTCGAAGGACAAGTTCTGCAAGGCGCAGGAGAGATTCTGTAGCAATAGAGGGTTGCGTGCGCTGGTCCAGGAAAAACCGGATAGCACGGAGACTATCAGAGTGAGGAATGGAAGTGTAAAGCGAGCAAACATCTAACAGAAATAAACGGTAGGTACAGTCTGGGGAAAGCTGGATAGAGGAAAAAGTAGTAAGAGCATGGTTTGTGTCTTTTAAGAAGGAAGGAAGCTGCTCTACAATAGGCTGGAAGATGCCGTCGAGGAAGTCTGATATATGTTCAGTAGGGCAGGCACAGGCAGAGACAATGGGTCTCCCAGGGTTAGAGGGTTTGTAAATTTTGGGAAGCATATAAAACACAGGCTTGCCCAGACAACTATTGTCAATACGGAGATGAGAAGCGCTAGAAGGTAAGGACATGTGAGCGATAAGACTTTTGATGGTGTCATGGACCAGACGATTGTTGAGGACTGTCGCATCATTGTCACGGCGCTGGTAGAAGGAGCTGTTGGTGAGCTGCTTATTACCTTCTTGGAGGTACAGGTCCTTGCGCCATACCGCAATGGCACCTCCTTTGTCCGCTGGTTTGATAACAATGTCATCTCTGCGGCGGAGCTTCGAGAGGGCATGCGACTCATCAGAAGAAAGGTTGGAATAACGCAGGCGTTGAGGTTAGAGTTGCTGAATGTCATGGAGGGTTTTCTGGATATATAAATCCAGAGCGTGGGAAGCCCCAGGAGAGGGTGTAAAATTCTTATTCTTGTGAGGAGCGAAGCGTGCAAAGGCATCATCTGATTCAGCCTGCGATCTCTGAGGATCATCATTGTTGTGGAAATGGAACTGAAGTCGCAGACGGCGATGAAACCGATGAACATCTTGGAGGAGATTTTACTGATCAGAGGATGGTTGGAGAGGGACAAAGTGAAAATCCTTGCTGAGGACCGAAAGCTCACCCTCAGAGAGGGCAAGATCAAATTAGGAATCTGTACTTCAGAAAAATATTTAGGAGCTCGACACACATGCGCCCGTCCACCTTGAGCACACACAGCAAAAGACCTAGAAAAATCGCTCACTTCTGCAAACAGCAACCGTAGACTTTTGCTAATCGGCCCAAAAGGCAATGACGTACTTCCTGTAACCCAGGATACCGGTCATCAACAAATATGGTCAATAGACTAGCCGTATTTGATATCGAACGATATGTTATGGGTTTTACTCATAACACAGGGGCTCAGGCTGGAATTCCGTTACTGTGTTAAGTAAACGGTAGTCAATACACAGCCGAACTTCCTTATTAGGTTTCTGCAACAGTACGACGCTCGAGCTATAGGGCGATGTAGACTCGCTAATAATACCAGCTTGACGTAGTTTGTCTATCTCTCCACGTAACGTGTCTGCGGTTGGAAGTAACAACAAAACCTTCTCTCCTGGTTGTAATTCTCTCTCTTTCGCTGCCCTGTTATATCGTTTAGCGTTCTTCATGCGTGCTCGCTTAAGGTTGGTAAGGTTGGTTGTTGCTATATCCAATTCTAGTTGTAACCTTTCCTTAAGTTCCAATTAAATGCTGAGACAACTGTCTCATCAGCCTTCTGGTTTGTCAGTGGCCGGAGTAAGGCTTGTAACGGGCACTTAATAGGTCTGCCGAATAAAAATGTAGCTGGTGGTAAACCAGTAGATGCCTGTGGGACTTCCCTGCAGGCGAATAAGGCTGCGGGAATGAAAAGGTCACAATCTTCAGGTTTCTTTTGTCCCAGCTTACGTAACATCATGGTGAGACTTCCGTTGACACGATCTACAAACTCTCTTCCGGCCGGATTATAGGGGCTGGTGTAGATGTGCTAGTCGCTCAAGATCTTAAAGTTTTCCTCCATTAACAGGCTACGGAATTGGGATCCGTTATCCGTCAAAACGTGTTGAGGGAATCCCAACCGTGTAAAAATCTGCATTAGGGCTTCTGCGACATGCTTGGAATCCGTGCATGTTAGCAGTATAGCTTGGGCCAACAAAGTGCATGTGTCGACTAAAGTCAGGATGAACCTGTTCCTTCTTTTAGTCCTTTCTAGCTGTCCCCACTATTGGCATTTCTCCCATTGGAACTGGGGGTATCCAATGCTTGGGTGCCACACGTTGGCATTTGGCATTTGGCGCAGAATTTCACATATCTGATGATATCAGTGTTCATTCCTGGCCACCAATAGTGAGTCGATATTCGCTGAATAGTGGCGTTTTGTTCCATTTGTCCGCTAAAGGGAAGAGAGTGCCCCATTTCCAAGATTTGGTCTCTGTACTGCGTCGTTAGT
Organism: Oreohelix idahoensis; assembly: GCA_024509875.1. Classification (NCBI taxonomy): domain Eukaryota; kingdom Metazoa; phylum Mollusca; class Gastropoda; order Stylommatophora; family Oreohelicidae; genus Oreohelix; species Oreohelix idahoensis. The sequence continues at coordinate 14,021 of JAMPIV010005771.1, forward strand.
AGGAGCTGGTTATGTCCCTGTTCAAGGTCGCCCGTTCTTCGATACAGCACTCCATCCTTAGAAAATATGTCTCCGTTGTGTCTGGGGTCCTTGGCCATGGGCAGTTTTCTAAAGCAAGGCTCCAAGGTATGGTCCATTTGTTGCGCCTCTTTTAGTTCCATAGGTAACATATTAGGTGCAGGCTCCCGTTCCTCTTTGGTTTGCTCTCTTGTAGTTACTGCTGCCACAATCGGCTCTTTCGGTCTCCATATAAACACATGTCTACAACCAAGTATGACTGGGTAGATCAGATCATCCATTATAGACGCTTTGATAACACCTCTGACGAAATCAGAGTGTATCTCCACCAGTGCGATGGGAAGCGTTATGGGTGCATCTCCTTTGAAAACTCTACATAATTTGACGGTTTCTTCTGTCTCTTAGCCAGGTTTGACCAAATGCCATGCGACAATACAATCAAAGCTCAAACCTGTATCAAACAGACAATAAGTTTGTCCCGTTCAATAAAACAGTTCCTCGCGTTGAAGGCCTCTAACCCTCAGGTTGAGAATCACTGACTTTCCTCCTCCTTTGCGAGTCTGTCTGCAAGCAACCGATCCGATTTGTCCCGATGTGCTTACCCTGATCAGATGTCCCTTGCACAGGTTCTTCCCTTTGTCGTGTCCTTTCTGGCTAGGCTGCCATGAGTGACGGTTGGGCTGATAATGCTGTTTGGTGGGATATCGAGTTTTGTAGAATTTCGACTTTCCTTCAGGGGTGGGGGTGGGGGGAAGGGGGGTCTGGGGTACAGTATCCCTAGGGTGTTGATGGGAAAATGACTGGGAAGATCCAGGCACTTCGTCAAATATCCCTTCAGGCGTGAAGAGAACTGGTGAAATGTCTCGGTTCCTTCCTTCCTGCTGTTTTGGAACAGTTGCAAAAATTTGCGAGCGTTCATTTCGAAGCGCTCAAGTAAAGCTTTTTTCAACATGTCGTAATTGTCTTGATTGCTGCTTCCCAGTTTAACATACACATCATATGCATTACTTTTCAAAGCCTGGAAAGCTTCAAACACCATCGCAAACTTTCTAAACCATACAGTTTGGCCATTCTCTCTAATTTTTCTAGTTAGTGTCACTTTTCTCGCTGGGGCTTGGGAAGGATTCTACGGCAAAAGACACAGCTGCTAATTGAGAAGACTGAGTACTGGAATGATCAGTGAAAGGTGACTGAGGTGAAGACGACTCTCTGTTGCTGAAGTTAGACGTTGCACCGCGACTGTGGACATCTAGAGTCTTACGCGCCAATTCATGCTGACGTCGTTGCTCATTTTCTCTTTCCCCATGTTGTCTCACTAGTTCCTCCTGTTGTCTCTCCCGTTCTCTTTCCTCGTGCTGTCTCTCCCTCTCTCGCACCATGTCTCTGTGAGTTTCCATTTCCGCCTCAATTTTCTTCTGCTCCAATTGACGCTCTGCCTTCTCTTTCTCTCTAGCTTCTGCTTCCCTCTTCTCTGCCTCATATCTATCGAGTTCTTCGTTCACAAAAGCTAGCGATTCTGCACCTTGTAGTCCTACTTCCCTTGCTTCCATTCTTAGCATAGCTCTAAGCTTTGCACGCTCAGCCATGGCAAATAACTGACTGCGACTTACTCGAGAAAGAAAAGAAAAGACAAGAATGCAGTGCTCCCTAACAAATTAAGAGAAATACCCCAAAATTTTTTTTCTGGTTTTACTGTTACCTCCTCCCTATTATCAGTTATATAACCTATCGCTGCTGTTAACTGGCAAAGGCTCTTAATGCAGACGACTTAAACCATAAAGATGGTAGTTCAGACTAAAAACTGAAAAAAAATATTATTACTACTGTGGAAGATTTTTTTTTTCATTTAAGGAAAAAAAAAATTCTTTACTAAATCCACCACACTCGTCCATACCTGAAGTCAGTCTTGGAGTTAGAGAAGGCTATTAACTTGGCGATAACCAGAATGCTCTTCTTTTGCTAAGCTCACACTCCACTGCTCCAAAAAAATTTGTGATTGATAAACAATCACGCGTACCAGCGGTCTTCTTGTACAAAATTACCATAGATCATATATCCGACAAAGATCACCAACAAAATCAAAACTTTATGTAACTCTATGATGCTGTGGAAAGAAACAAATTTCTAATATGTGTGGTCAGAACCCAGTAAATAGGAACGTTGTCTAGGGGATAATTATTTAATATTCCTTAGCTCACAAAACAAGACGCACAGCACTCTCTATCTAGACTAAGATTAAGATTCAATATCAGACGTTAGTCATTTATCTAGACTCAGACTTAGATCAAATTTAGGAAACTAGAACCCAATCTGTCGTAATTAAATAAAATCTCAGGAACGAGCACCCACTGTGTCGTGCTTGTTCCAGCCTTAGATCAAATCCCGTGGATGAGCGACCATTCTGTGGTGCTTGTTCCAGATTTAGATCAGATCCCGCGGACGAGCAACCATTCTGTCGTATATTTTTAGATAGGTTAGAAGATATGTATGGTCCCGTCTGAGCAGAGGTGATAGTGGTAAACAGGTGAGAAGAAAGGTGTAGCAATAGATTTCACGAGTGAATAGTTAAGGAGAAAAAGTTGTCTCTGGACTGAATAGTTTCTCTAGTCCAGCCTATCTATACGACTATATTGTAGTGTAAGACACTCTTCCAACCAATTATCTCTATAACGATAAGTTTAACTAAACACACCCACACACAATTATGTGACAACAAGACACACAGGACGTGAAAAACTATGGTTAATTGGGTATGGGTCTGACCAACACACACATGTAAGTTCTTTTTGTTGTTTATTATCATTAAACTTTTTTACAACATCAAACATATAGAGAAATCAATAACATCATGTTTATAGATATAAAAATAACCAAATAAGTGCCCTCCCCTTGTTGAGAAAAAGATCCCAAAAGAAGTTAATAACCCAAAGGTCGAAGATAAGCACTAGATTACAGAATAGACTGTGAAGAACAAGTTCCCACTAAATTATTACTCAGTAAAGTACTCAGTTTAGCGAAATAAAAAAAAAGAAGTTAGTACCATGATTGTAACAAAGGAAAACATTCGCTCTCACTCTGTCATATGTGACCACAAACACTCTTGCTTACCTAATCGGGTGTTGGTATCTCTTGAAAAATTACAATACTTCCTGAACCTATACTGTCAGGTGGGTTGCCAAATTAGTCCAGCTTATTTATCGAATAATAATTACAAGGTGGACGCCAAATTTGGTGGTTTAACTTCACATGGATGAATCAAGTGTCACCGCAAAATAGTTACTGAAGCAAGACGTGCTCTGGACGTTCACAGTTTAAAAATTAGAAGAGTAATCACCGTATTTCTAATCATGTGGTTGCTAAGACAAATGTTACAGTAGGTAAAAATGATGATGATGGTAAATCCTATCGGCTCGCTCTATGGTGAGTGCCGATTTTGAAACAGCGTAGTTTCCGTTACTACGGCTGTCAAACGTCAGGAATATATTGTCTTTTGTTTGCCCAGTGGGCTGGCAAAAATTGAATAAATAATTCTGGGTAAGTTACAGTCCAGTTACGATTTCATCTTAATGTTTATTTTTCTCTTGGACCCAACCGATTCATGAAGGAACTTGGGACTTGTAGCCATGAAGAAAACACCATTAATCCTTCACTGAAGGAAGAAAAGGGACCGAACTAGCCCAAAAATTGAAGACCCAAAATAATGATAATGGGTAATGGTTAGACCGCTGGCCACTGGTTTTGATCAGATGCTATAATTGGAAGAGAAGAACATTTATGAAAAAAAACTGCTACTATCTTATCCACCGTAAGTTTTCCGCTATAGCATGTCGGGAACAAAAGGGTATGTGCCCTCCCCCGTTATTGCCTGCGAGAAAATGCACAGCGCACAAAGTCAATTATTATTCAATTTATCCTTACGCGCACTTTAACAAAAATCGCCTGTCACTACTAGCTATTTGCCGGCGTCTATTGTTGAGAATCATAAAGTGTTATATATATTCTGCATTTCTGTATGGTGCAGAAACATGGACGATGAATAAGCATTTGGAAGAAAGAATTGAGGCTCTTGAAATGTGGATATATAGAAGAATGGGGCGTATCTCATGGAAAGAGATGAAAACAAATAAGGAGGTCCTAGAAAATCTAGGTATGAAAAGAGAACTAATGAGAGAGGTCAAAGTTCGGCAGCTAAAATACTTTGGCCACATAAAAAGGCATAACACCTTGCAGAAGACCATAACAGAAGGGAGAGTTGAAGGTAAACGTGCAAGGGGAAGACAGCGCTATAAGTGGGAAGATAACATCAAGAGATGGACGGGAAAGAGTCTATCAGAGTGTACCACCAAGACAAGAGACAGAAGACGTTGGAGATCCATTACAGCCAACCTCCGTTGTGGAGATGGCAACTGATGATGATGATGATGATTGTTTAGTCACATAACATTAACTCTGGTCACATATTTAATTTCACACAATGAAAAATAATGCGAATTCTATTCGGTCACTCATCCGTCACACTTAATAATCTCTGTCAGCTAAGCCGTATCTTCTTGTGTAAGTGAAATTGGGTATTTTAAATTACATTACTCTGAACGACTGGCAAGAAATATCTATGCGTTAGATTATTTCACTAGTTTTAAACGCTAGGGAATTAAAGTGAATAAAAATGGTAAACCTAACACATTTTAACCATTAAGCACAATTTCAGAAAATAAAATCCCCACGGAACACTTTAACATATTTAGCGAAGAATGGTTCTAGTCCGGCGTGACTAGATTATCCAAGAATTTCTGAGCGACTGAATTTGAGAGAGCGCGGTATATATACAGATTATTGTGTTATTATCACTAGAAGATGTTATAATTCGCACCTTCTGCATAGCAGGGAATTCAGGAAACTGCGTTTCCCGGATCAATGGTTTGTTCGTTCATTCTACTCAGCGATGCTGACCGACATCAGAAAACTTTGCCTGCACGGGCCTCTCTTAGATTACGTCCCCTTTCGCAGATCAAACATTCCGCTATTTTCTCCGCGCAACTGTCTAATGACCGATAATTGACAAATCAGCTCGCGTGAGAAACTCAGGTAAACGAATCAAGGCTCGCTGCCTGTTACGCTGGCTGGTCACGGAAATTGGTAAATGTATGTTTGTTTACATGTCAAGAAAAAAGGGCGTGGATTAGATATGAGTGATGCAGTCAGAACGTTGCGTGGTTTGGCTTAGCAAATGGTAGACACTAAATGGGATAGCAAAGGCTGTCAGATTACTGTATCAATATTTACATTCCACGTCACAATCAGACGTGTCTTCAAGACGCTCGATCAGCTTCGTCATTACTCCCTGATATTTCTTGGAACGTGTCACAACCTCCATACTTAACCAGTAAAGGAGTGAACCAGTCCATAACCTGCAAAGAACCAAACATCGGCTGGAGCAGAAACCAACAAACTTACTGGGAGCTAAGTACAAACGAAATAAAGAAAGCCATAAAGCTTCTGAAAGATGGAAAAGCAGCTGGTCCAGATTGTATTCCAGCAAAGGCTATCAGAACAGATATTGATACTTCTACAGAGATATTATTCAAACTACTTGGCAAAGTCTGGGAGAGAGAGGAAATACCAGCAGAATGGAAGGAAGGTTATCTGGTCAAGTAGCCTAAGAAGGGAAATTTACAAGAGTGCACAAATTATATAGGAATAATGTTACTATCAGTGCCAGCAAAAGTATTAAACAGAATCATCCTGGAGAGATTAAAAGAGTCCATAGACAAGCAACTGAGAGATAAACAAGCAGGTTTTCGACAAAATAGATCCAGTACAGACCAGATAGCCACATTGAGAATAATAGCTGAACAAAGTCTAGAATGGAATTCACCGCTATACATCGGATTCGTGGACTATGAAAAGGCATTTGACAGTGTAGACAGAGAATCGCTTTGGAAATTGATGAGGCATTATGGAGTTCCCATGAAGATCATTAACTTAATAAAGAAGACCTATGAAGACATGACATGCAGAGTTCTTCATGAAGGACAACTTACAGAACCGTTTAGGGGAACAACAGAAGTAATTGCATCATTAATAGGCTGAACTGCCCATGGTAAACTTCCGGTGTTGTGTCTTGCGGTTCGCACTAGTGACCTGTCATCGAAGCATCATTTTTTGGTGATGCGTAGATGGCAGAGAGGATAGTGTGATTCGCTTGCATAGCTAAGCGGGGGGTTGTCGCACGAAAGGTCCAGGGTTCGAATCCTGGGTAAGCCACTTATGTCTGTTGTTTTTCTGTTGTCAAGTGTTCTACTTCTTTATTTCCTACGAGTGCCTGATAACAAACCTTTATGTTTGTCTCATATTAATTTACTGTTTACAGGCCTCGGGTTTCCCTTCCTTGTGTGTTATAAATGTTTATACAATACCAAACCTACCCTCTGTTCTGTTCTTACTGTTCTAAGTCTACTATCATTTACTGGACACATTATTAAGGTCTCTGTCTTGTGTGGACTGGCCTATACTGTATAATAGGGGAACATCAGATGTGATTGCATCATTAATAGGCTGAACTGCCCATGGTAAACTTCCGGTGTTATGTCTGGCGGTTCGCACTAGTGACCTGTCATCGAAGCATCATTTTTTGCTGATGCATAAATGGCAGGGAGGATAGTGAGATTCGCTTGCATAGCTAGGCGTCGTTGTAGCACGAAAGGTCCAGCGTTCGAATCCTGGGTAAGCCACTCAAGTCTGTTGTTTTTCTGTAGTTTAGTGTTCTACTTCTTTATTTCCTACGAGTGCCTGATAAGATACCTTTATGTTTGTCTCATATTAATTTAGGATTAGAACGGGAGTGAGATAGGGATGCCTCTTGTCTCCATTTCTTTTCTTACTAGCAATAGATTGGGTTATGAAAACATCTACATCACACAACAGAAATGGAATCCAGTGGAATCTGACTAAACAGCTTGATGATCTGGATTATGCAGATGACTTGGCTCTTCTGTCCCATAACCATAATCAGATGCAAGAGAAAATGAAAATTCTCAATGAGAGGTCAAAACATGTGGGCCTGAAAATACACAGGGAAAAGACAACGATTATGAGAATAAATGCAAGAAATGATAACAAGGTTGAACTTGAGGAAACACGACTACAAGATGTAGAGTCGTACACATATCTTGGCAGTAATATAGACAAAGTTGGAGGGACAGACGGTGATATCAAAATAAGAATACAAAAAGCAAGAGGAGCTTTCATTGCATTTGGAAAACATGGAGAACAAGAGAAATCAAGTCCAACACGAAAATAAGAATCTTCAACTCAAATGTGAAGTCAGTCCTACTGTATGGATCTGAGACACGGAAAGCAACAAAAACAACAACCAAAAAACTACAGACTTTTATAAACGTGTGCTTGCGTAGAATAGAAGGAGAAGCCACACACCTTGACGTGTCAGACTAGCAAACTACAGCACTGTTATGATATGTGAGTACACGCGGTTCTTCGTTTCAACGCTTTTCATCCTAATTTAGTACCTCTTGTCATGACTAGCCTAAACTACTGTCTCTTGTCTTGACTTAACTTTTTTTTATGTGGGGGAGGTGGAGAAGACGTTATTTTTAATCACGTGTACGTTTTACCGTTAAAAGCTTCTAATTTGATTGGCAGCAGCTGTCAGTGGCTTTCACAAAAATGGCGAAATGACATACATGTGAATTCTAGATTTGGGATCGCCCAAGCGAGTAAAGTTAAAATGCTGACAGGCGTGTATTAAGACATCGCCAGGAAACATAATCTTTTGCTAAAATAGACTCTAGATGGCGTCTTCCGTCAGACGATATAATGAGGCAGCTAAGGTCAATACGGATACACAGGTGTTTTACCTGTTGAGACATTTGTCCAATACTTCCTAAAATCAGGCATGATTTGTGATCCTGTGCTCTCAAATAAAGGGGCTGGTTGCGGCATACAACAATATACACACAGACTGAACAGCTGCACAGCGTCAGTAATAAATGTGTTTACTAGAAGATTACTGTTCTGCATAGGACGACAAAATAATAGTTTTACTAAACCAACAAGGGAATTTACTGTTGAGATTCTGTGCTTTATATTTATTTACGGATTAAAATACAAAATGTGTTGCTTAATTAATTTAATAGCTATTAGCTAGTTTATTACACGGAGGGTAAACTTATCAGTTCATTAGTAAGTTTATTAGTTTTTGTAGGCTGGTTAGTCGCTTGTTGTATAGCTTGTTAGTAAGGTGAAGCAAGCGCAGAGTCTAAAGGACCGTGTCGCGCGTTGTAGTGAAAACAATTGTTTAAAGTTTACTGGATTATTTAGTTATTTATAGTCTTAGTTTCAAGCAATCGCGGACTTCTTTTTTCCTTTTTGGTGAGTACCCCCCGCCCTCACATTTAAATCCTGCAATTACTGCCTTCTCAGATGACTGAAAACGGCTAGGTTTTTTATCCGTAGAAAAATAATTGATATCAGATTTTTAAAGGTCATTTAAAAGGCTTTCCTCTTTCGTTACTCTTCCCAGAGGACTTGATCAATGCACTGTTCATAAATTTTGTTCACTGTTCGATTTGTATAATACTTGATAAAGTATAACGGCAGCGAATCATCAATAACGAAAAATTACTTTGAAAAACAATTCTAAACATAAAAGAATCTTCTACATTTTATTACAAAATTAAAATAGCTAGGGTTTATTCCTATTTTCATTCTAAGACCCCCCTTCCTCCTCATTTTCTAATCCCGAATATTTACTCACATAATAATATCAAAAGAAATGAGGAAAAACAATTTCTCAAACACTAGTAAGTATATGGCTGCTGAGTCAACAACTCGTCAAGTAAAATCTGTTTGTCCTTTCTATAATATTCACTTTCCCGCCGGTGCTGAAACAGTGCCACCTTTCATCATTATGGGACCGCTTACACCACAATAACAACCATAAAAAAATGAATGGAGTGCAATAAACGATGTGCAAGGCATTTATAATTTGCATTTACTTTTTAATTAACTGTTTTCAAATACTTTATGACCCCAACAAGAACTGATGCAATGTAGTCTTTCATTAGACCAAAGTCTGAAGAAACCTGGAAAAATATTTCCCATTAGATACTCATATTATCAAATCTTATAAGAAATATTTTTTCAATTCAAGAATGCATATAATCAAATTCTTAGATATGTAACCGCTATGGGGGTTCTGACGCGCTCTGTTGTCACGGATTGCCTCCCCTGCTCTGCAGTAGTGGTCCACTAATGGCCAAAACTCAAGAGTTTAGTTCTAGTTGTTAAGTCAAGAGTAATTCTTTTTCATTCTTTGATGTAAGGGTGATTTAGTGTATTTCACGATAATTGATTGTTCTACTGTATATCTTTAGTGTGTTACTTTGAGTGAGGTGAGAATAGTCTTTTAGATTTGTGGTACGCGGAGCACATTTGAGACATAAACGTTTCTGTTTGCTCCTTGCGGGGCAGGGCGACACCAGTGCGGCTGAATCCAACAGAAGCCTGCACGAAGCATTTATATGCAATGGCAGTGGGAGCCGCGCTGGTGTAATGGCTTCGGCGTTGTACTGGCGACCAGGTGTTCATGGTTCAAACCCGGGCGTCGGCGTTTGAAGAAATGTTTACGGCCGGAAATTTGACTGAATAGCCTGAACGGCTCCTGTGATAAACCCTCTGTGGATGGGAAGGAGCGAAGCTCCTGACCGGGTTGGAAGGAAAGTCCTCAGGTTCCCCAGCCTCGCAATGACATGTCATTGGGCCGAAGGGCTGAAAGCCCAAGTGCCGCTGGTTAAGGGAAAAAAAAAAAAAAAAAAAAAAAATGCAATGGCAGTGGTTTGTTTCTGTAAGAATGTGTTTTATATGATGAGTTCCCAATCTCATAAGTCGGCATATACGACATGCTTCAGAGTGCAGGGATGAATATTGAGATGGATCAGTTGCGAGATCGTGGTTTATGCTCAGTTTTGAGAGTATTCGTTATACATATAGTTGAATATTATTTTATGTCCATTTTATTTTTATTTAATTATGGTTATGTGTAGAATGGTTTGTGAGAGGACGTGGACTCACTTGGAGATATATATTTCTCTTCTCGCTCTTTATGGAGCATGGGGCCACTAATGTGGCTGGCATCCACAGTAGCCCTCACAAAGCATTCAGATGCTCTTGCAGTAGTGGTTTCGGTAGCAATCTGTGTTACATGGTGAGATTGCCAGCCTCATGCACAACACCATACTAGTCTCATTGGACGACATGCATGAGTGTGTGTGATAGTTGAGTGTGTCAGATGGCGTAGAAGGCCAGTTTTGGCAGGTGAGAGTATCGTTTCTCATTATTAAACTATTATGATTTTAACTAGTCGGTGCTTTGTTTGCTTTCAGGATTAGCAACTGAGCACTGGCTGGGTGTTTTGTTTTGTTTGCTTTGTTTTATTTGTTTAATGTTTGCTTCATGCGCTTGGTCACTGACTGGGTTGTATGAATAAATACAGCCCCTGCCTTAAGAATCAGAGTTTTATTGTTGATCGGGTGGGTTGCGACTGTGCATGGAGGTGATCACATATCACAACAGCATCATCATCATCTCGCCCACCCCATCATATATATATATATATATATATATATATATATATATATATATATATATATTTATATATATATATATATATATTTGTCTATATTATATATATATAATATTCTGGCTCATACGTTTGCTTTCATATATATATATATATATATATATATATATATATATATATATATATATATATATATATATATATATATATATATATATATATATATATATATATATATATATATATATATAAAACTGAAGCGACTATGATTGTTTAGTTTTAAAACATCATGAAACAATATTAATATTGAATTAGTCTTTAACAGTTAAAATAAATGTGGAAAGATTGGTGAAATTTTGCTGTAAATACAAGTTTTCGTCACTGAGACGTAGTGAGGATTTATCAAAGTCCGTTGCTTTCGCCTATTTTACACGAAAACTTAACTCTAGGTGGGTCCTGTCACCGTGGTTTCTGTCACTTCTTTTTGGTGATGAGTGCATTTCTCCACATACTCGTTCAATGTAAGCTGTCAGTGTTGATGCTCTTCTCTCACACTAGCGGCGTAGTAACGTTTGTACGTCAAACCGTATGATAGCTTGTAACCAAATACTTTTTAGAAAAAAAAAATGAAAGACAATGCCTCGGCTAAGTGCACTGAGTTGGAAGCTTAACAGGCGCATATATATATATATATATATATATATATATATTCTTAATCTATATCAAAAATAAATATCAATCTACTATATATAATACAAAATAATCTACCTTCTATAATATATATACTATATAATATAAAAATATATATATATATATATATCGATATATACTCTATATTATATATATATAAATATATATGCATATATACCTATATCACCCCCAACTTCTATAATTATACATATAGATATTATATTGTTCATTATCTATTTTATACTATAGTATATACTATATATATTATATATATATATATATTATATATCTAATATATATATATTTATATATATATATATTTAATCATAAATATTATATCATATATATGTATTATCTGTATACTATATATACATTATTTCATTTTCGTAGTTTATTTATTACTATATATATATAGCGCCTGTTAAGATTCCAACCTCAGTGCATTAATTTTTTTTTACTATTAAACTTTTGGTTACAAGCTATTCATATCGGTTTGAAGTACTAACGTAGAGATTAGCACTACGCCGCTAGTGTTAATAGTAATCCAGAAGCATCAACACTGACAGCTTACATTGAACGAGTTTGTGTATTAATGCACTCATCACCAAAAAGACTAGGATTAGACATAAAACCCACGGTGACAGGACCCACCTAGAGTTCAAGTTTTCGTGTAAAAATCAGGCGACAGTCGCTTCAGTTTTATATATATATATATATATATATATATATATATATATATATATATATATATATATCTATATATATATATATATATAAATATATTTATATATATTATATACTACATATATATGAAAAGCAAACGTAATGAGCCAGAATATTATATATATATATATATATATAAATAATATATAATATATATATATATATATATATTATATAATAATATAAATATATATATATATATATGATGGGGTGGGCGAGATGATGATGATGCTGTTGTGATATGTGATCACCTCCTTGCACAGTCGCAACCCACCCGATCAACAATAAAACTCTGATTCTTAAGGCAGGGGCTGTATTTATTCATACAACCCAGTCAGTGACCAAGCGCATGAAGCAAACATTAAACAAATAAAACAAAGCAAACAAAACAAAACACCCAGCCAGTGCTCAGTTGCTAATCCTGAAAGCAAACAAAGCACCGACTAGTTAAAATCATAATAGTTTAATAATGAGAAACGATACTCTCACCTGCCAAAACTGGCCTTCCACGCCATCTGACACACTCAACTATCACACACACTCATGCATGTCGTCCAATGAGACTAGTATGGTGTTGTGCATGAGGCTGGCAATCTCACCATGTAACACAGATTGCTACCGAAACCACTACTGCAAGAGCATCTGAATGCTTTGTGAGGGCTACTGTGGATGCCAGACACATTAGTGGCCCCATGCTCCATAAGGAGCGAGAAGAGAAATATATATCTCCAAGTGAGTCCACGTGCTCTCACAAACCATTCTACACATAACCATAATTAAATAATAATAAAATGGACATAAAATAATATTCAACTATATGTACAACGAATACTCTCAAAACTGAGCATAAACCACCATCTCGCAACTGATCCATCTCAATATTCATTCCTGCACTCTAAAGCATGTCGTATATGCCGACTTATGAGATTGGGAACTCATCATATAAAACACATTCTTACAGAAACAAACCAGTGCCATTGCATTTTTTTTTTTTTTTCCCTTAACCAGCGGCACTTGGGCTTTCAGCCCTTCGGCCCAATGACATGTCATTGCGAGGCTGGGGAACCTGAGGACTTTCCTTCCAACCCGGTCAGGAGCTTCGCTCCTTCCCATCCACAGAGGGTTTATCACAGGAGCCGTTCAGGCTATTCAGTCAAATTTCCGGCCGTAAACATTTCTTCAAACGCCGACGCCCGGGTTTGAACCACGAACACCTGGTCGCCAGTACAACGCCGAAGCCATTACACCAGCGCGGCTCCCACTGCCATTGCATAAAAATGCTTCGTGCAGGCTTCTGTTGGATTCAGCCGCACTGGTGTCGCCCTGCCCCGCAAGGAGCAAACAGAAACGTTTATGTCTCAAATGTGCTCCGCGTACCACAAATCTAAAAAACTATTCTCACCTCACTCAAAGTAACACACTAAAGATATACAGTAGAACAATCAATTATCGTGAAATACACTAAATCACCCTTACATCAAAGAATGAAAAAGAATTACTCTTGACTTAACAACTAGAACTAAACTCTTGAGTTTTGGCCATTAGTGGACCACTACTGCAGAGCAGGGGAGGCAATCCGTGACAACAGAGCGCGTCAGAACCCCCATAGCGGTTACATATCTAAGAATTTGATTATATGCATTCTTGAATTGAAAAAATATTTCTTATAAGATTTGATAATATGAGTATCTAATGGGAAATATTTTTCCAGGTTTCTTCAGACTTTGGTCTAATGAAAGACTACATTGCATCAGTTCTTGTTGGGGTCATAAAGTATTTGAAAACAGTTAATTAAAAAGTAAATGCAAATTATAAATGCCTTGCACATCGTTTATTGCACTCCATTCATTTTTTTATGGTTGTTATTGTGGTGTAAGCGGTCCCATAATGATGAAAGGTGGCACTGTTTCAGCACCGGCGGGAAAGTGAATATTATAGAAAGGACAAACAGATTTTACTTGACGAGTTGTTGACTCAGCAGCCATATACTTACTAGTGTTTGAGAAATCTTTTTTCCTCATTTCTTTTGATATGAGGTCAATAATGTGAGTAAATATTTGGGATTAGAAAATGAGGAGGAAGGGGGGTCGTAGAATGAAAATAGGAATAAACCCTAGCTATTTTAATTTTGTAATAAAATGTAGAAGATTCTTTTATGTTTAGAATTGTTTTTCAAAGTAATTTTTCGTTATTGATGATTCGCTGTCGTTATACTTTATCAAGTATTATATAAATCGAACAGTGAACAAAATTTATAAACAGTGCATTGATCAAGTCCTCTGGGAAGAGTAACGAAAGAGGAAAGCCTTTTAAATGACCTTTAAAAATCTGATATCAATTATTTTTCTACGGATAAAAAACCTGGCCGTTTTCAGTCATCTGAGAAGGCAGTAATTGCAGGATTTAAATGTGAGGGCTGAGGTACTCACCAAAAAGGAAAAAAGAAGTCCGCGATTGCTTGAAACTAAGACTATAAATAACTAAATAATCGAGTAAACTTTAAACAATTGTTTTCACTACAACGCGCGACACGGTCCTTTAGACTCTGCGCTTGCTTCACCTTACTAACAAGTTATACAACAAGCAACTAACCAGCCTACAAAAACTAATAAACTTACTAATGAACTGATAAGTTTACCCTCCGTGTAATAAACTAGCTAATAGCTATTAAATTAATTAAGCAACACATTTTGTATTTTAATCCGTAAATAAATATAAAGCACAGAATCTCAACAGTACATTCCCTTGTTGGTTTAATAAAACTATTATTTTGTCGTCCTATGCAAAACAGTAATCTTCTAGTAAACACATTTATTACTGACGCTGTGCAGCTGTTCAGTCTGTGTGTATATTGTTGTATGCCGCAACCAGCCCCTTTATTTGAGAGCACAGGATCACAAATCATGCCTGATTTTAGGAAGTATTGGACAAATGTCTCAACAGGTAAAACACCTGTGTATCCGTATTGACCTTAGCTGCCTCATTATATCGTCTGACGGAAGACGCCATCTAGAGTCTATTTTAGCAAAAGATTATGTTTCCTGGCGATGTCTTAATACACGCCTGTCAGCATTTTAACTTTACTCGCTTGGGCGATCCCAAATCTAGAATTCACATGTATGTCATTTCGCCATTTTTGTGAAAGCCACTGACAGCTGCTGCCAATCAAATTAGAAGCTTTTAACGGTAAAACGTACACGTGATTAAAAATAACGTCTCCTCCACCTCCCCCACATAAAAAAAAGTTAAGTCAAGACAAGAGACAGTAGTTTAGGCTAGTCATGACAAGAGGTACTAAATTAGGATGAAAAGCGTTGAAACGAAGAACCGCGTGTACTCACATATCATAACAGTGCTGTAGTTTGCTAGTCTGACACGTCAAGGTGTGTGGCTTCTCCTTCTATTCTACGCAAGCACACGTTTATAAAAGTCTGTAGTTTTTTGGTTGTTGTTTTTGTTGCTCTCCGTGTCTCAGATCCATACAGTAGGACTGACTTCACATTTGAGTTGAAGATTCTTATTTTCGTGTTGGACTTGATTTCTCTTGTTCTCCATGTTTTCCAAATGCAATGAAAGCTCCTCTTGCTTTTTGTATTCTTATTTTGATATCACCGTCTGTCCCTCCAACTTTGTCTATATTACTTCCAAGATATGTGTACGACTCTACATCTTTTAGTGGTGTTTCCTCAAGTTCAACCCTGTTATCATTTCTTGCATTTATTCTCATAATCGTTGTCTTTTCCCTGTGTATTTTCAGGCCCACATGTTTTGACCTCTCATTGAGAATTTTCATTTTCTCTTGCATCTGATTATGGTTATGGGACAGAAGAGCCAAGTCATCTGCATAATCCAGATCATCAAGCTGTTTAGTCAGATTCCACTGGATTCCATTTCTGTTGTGTGATGTAGATGTTTTCATAACCCAATCTATTGCTAGTAAGAAAAGAAATGGAGACAAGAGGCATCCCTATCTCACTCCCGTTCTAATCCTAAATTAATATGAGACAAACATAAAGGTTTGTTCTCAGGCACTCGTAGGAAATAAAGAAGTAGAACACTAGACAACAGAAAAACAACAGACATGAGTGGCTTACCCAGGATTCGAACGCTGGACCTTTCGTGCTACAACGACGCCTAGCTATGCAAGCGAATCTCACTATCCTCCCTGCCATTTATGCATCAGCAAAAAATGATGCTTCGATGACAGGTCACTAGTGCGAACCGCCAGACATAACACCGGAAGTTTACCATGGGCAGTTCAGCCTATTAATGATGCAATCACATCTGATGTTCCCCTATTATACAGTATAGGCCAGTCCACACAAGACAGAGACCTTAATAATGTGTCCAGTAAATGATAGTAGACTTAGAACAGTAAGAACAGAACAGAGGGTAGGTTTGGTATTGTATAAACATTTATAACACACAAGGAAGGGAAACCCGAGGCCTGTAAACAGTAAATTAATATGAGACAAACATAAAGGTTTGTTATCAGGCACTCGTAGGAAATAAAGAAGTAGAACACTAGACAACAGAAAAACAACAGACATGAGTGGCTTACCCAGGATTCGAACCCTGGGCCTTCCGTGCGACAACCCCCCGAATAGCTATGCAAGCGAATCACACTATCCTCTCTGCCATCTACGCATCACCAAAAAATGATGCTTCGATGACAGGTCACTAGTGCGAACCGCAAGACACAACACCGGAAGTTTACCATGGGCAGTTCAGCCTATTAATGATGCAATTACTTCTGTTGTTCCCCTAAACGGTTCTGTAAGTTGTCCTTCATGAAGAACTCTGCATGTCATGTCTTCATAGGTCTTCTTTATTAAGTTAATGATCTTCATGGGAACTCCATAATGCCTCATCAATTTCCAAAGCGATTCTCTGTCTACACTGTCAAATGCCTTTTCATAGTCCACGAATCCGATGTATAGCGGTGAATTCCATTCTAGACTTTGTTCAGCTATTATTCTCAATGTGGCTATCTGGTCTGTACTGGATCTATTTTGTCGAAAACCTGCTTGTTTATCTCTCAGTTGCTTGTCTATGGACTCTTTTAATCTCTCCAGGATGATTCTGTTTAATACTTTTGCTGGCACTGATAGTAACATTATTCCTATATAATTTGTGCACTCTTGTAAATTTCCCTTCTTAGGCTACTTGACCAGATAACCTTCCTTCCATTCTGCTGGTATTTCCTCTCTCTCCCAGACTTTGCCAAGTAGTTTGAATAATATCTCTGTAGAAGTATCAATATCTGTTCTGATAGCCTTTGCTGGAATATAATCTGGACCAGCTGCTTTTCCATCTTTCAGAAGCTTTATGGCTTTCTTTATTTCGTTTGTACTTAGCTCCCAGTAAGTTTGTTGGTTTCTGCTCCAGCCGATGTTTGGTTCTTTGCAGGTTATGGACTGGTTCACTCCTTTACTGGTTAAGTATGGAGGTTGTGACACGTTCCAAGAAATATCAGGGAGTAATGACGAAGCTGATCGAGCGTCTTGAAGACACGTCTGATTGTGACGTGGAATGTAAATATTGATACAGTAATCTGACAGCCTTTGCTATCCCATTTAGTGTCTACCATTTGCTAAGCCAAACCACGCAACGTTCTGACTGCATTACTCATATCTAATCCACGCCCTTTTTTCTTGACATGTAAACAAACATACATTTACCAATTTCCGTGACCAGCCAGCATAACAGGCAGCGAGCCTTGATTCGTTTACCTGAGTTTCTCATGCGAGCTGATTTGTCAATTATCGGTCATTAGACAGTTGCGCGGAGAAAATAACGGAATGTTTGATCTGCGAAAGGGGACGTAATCTAAGAGAGGCCCGTGCAGGCAAAGTTTTCTGATGTCGGTCAGCATCGCTGAGTAGAATGAACGAACAAACCATTGATCCGGGAAACGCAGTTTCCTGAATTCCCTGCTATGCAGAAGGTGCGAATTATAACATCTTCTAGTGATAATAACACAATAATCTGTATATATACCGCGCTCTCTCAAATTCAGTCGCTCAGAAATTCTTGGATAATCTAGTCACGCCGGACTAGAACCATTCTTCGCTAAATATGTTAAAGTGTTCCGTGGGGATTTTATTTTCTGAAATTGTGCTTAATTGTTAAAATGTGTTAGGTTTACCATTTTTATTCACTTTAATTCCCTAGCGTTTAAAACTAGTGAAATAATCTAACGCATAGATATTTCTTGCCAGTCGTTCAGAGTAATGTAATTTAAAATACCCAATTTCACTTACACAAGAAGATACGGCTTAGCTGACAGAGATTATTAAGTGTGACGGATGAGTGACCGAATAGAATTCGCATTATTTTTCATTGTGTGAAATTAAATATGTGACCAGAGTTAATGTTATGTGACTAAACAATCATCATCATCATCAGTTGCCATCTCCACAACGGAGGTTGGCTGTAATGGATCTCCAACGTCTTCTGTCTCTTGTCTTGGTGGTACACTCTGATAGACTCTTTCCCGTCCATCTCTTGATGTTATCTTCCCACTTATAGCGCTGTCTTCCCCTTGCACGTTTACCTTCAACTCTCCCTTCTGTTATGGTCTTCTGCAAGGTGTTATGCCTTTTTATGTGGCCAAAGTATTTTAGCTGCCGAACTTTGACCTCTCTCATTAGTTCTCTTTTCATACCTAGATTTTCTAGGACCTCCTTATTTGTTTTCATCTCTTTCCATGAGATACGCCCCATTCTTCTATATCCACATTTCAAGAGCCTCAATTCTTTCTTCCAAATGCTTATTCATCGTCCATGTTTCTGCACCATACAGAAATGCAGAATATATATAACACTTTATGATTCTCAACAATAGACGCCGGCAAATAGCTAGTAGTGACAGGCGATTTTTGTTAAAGTGCGCGTAAGGATAAATTGAATAATAATTGACTTTGTGCGCTGTGCATTTTCTCGCAGGCAATAACGGGGTAGGGCACATACCCTTTTGTTCCCGACATGCTATAGCGGAAAACTTACGGTGGATAAGATAGTAGCAGTTTTTTTTCATAAATGTTCTTCTCTTCCAATTATAGCATCTGATCAAAACCAGTGGCCAGCGGTCTAACCATTACCCATTATCATTATTTTGTGTCTTCAATTTTTGGGCTAGTTCGGTCCCTTTTCTTCCTTCAGTGAAGGATTAATGGTGTTTTCTTCATGGCTACAAGTCCCAAGTTCCTTCATGAATCGGTTGGGTCCAAGAGAAAAATAAACATTAAGATGAAATCGTAACTGGACTGTAACTTACCCAGAATTATTTATTCAATTTTTGCCAGCCCACTGGGCAAACGAAAGACCATATATTCCTGACGTTTGACAGCCGTAGTAACGGAAACTACGCTGTTTCAAAATCGGCACTCACCATAGAGCGAGCCGATAGGATTTACCATCATCATCATTTTTACCTACTGTAACATTTGTCTTAGCAACCACATGATTAGAAATACGGTGATTACTCTTCTAATTTTTAAACTGTGAACGTCCAGAGCACGTCTTGCTTCAGTAACTATTTTGCGGTGACACTTGATTCATCCATGGGAAGTTAAACCACCAAATTTAGCGTCCACCTTGTAATTATTATTCGATAAATAAGCTGGACTAATTTGGCAACCCACCTGACAGTATAGGTTCAGGAAGTATTGTAATTTTTCAAGAGATACCAACACCCGATTAGGTAAGCAAGAGTGTTTGTGGTCACATATGACAGAGTGAGAGCGAATGTTTTCCTTTGTTACAATCATGGTACTAACTTCTTTTTTTTTATTTCGCTAAACTGAGTACTTTACTGAGTAATAATTTAGTGGGAACTTGTTCTTCACAGTCTATTCTGTAATCTAGTGCTTATCTTCGACCTTTGGGTTATTAACTTCTTTTGGGATCTTTTTCTCAACAAGGGGAGGGCACTTATTCGGTTATTTTTATATCTATAAACATAATGTTATTGATTTCTCTATATGTTTGATGTTGTAAAAAAGTTTAATGATAATAAACAACAAAAAGAACTTACATGTGTGTGTTGGTCAGACCCATACCCAATTAACCATAGTTTTTCACGTCCTGTGTGTCTTGTTGTCACATAATTGTGTGTGGGTGTGTTTAGTTAAACTTATCGTTATAGAGATAATTGGTTGGAAGAGTGTCTTACACTACAATATAGTCGTATAGATAGGCTGGACTAGAGAAACTATTCAGTCCAGAGACAACTTTTTCTCCTTAACTATTCACTCGTGAAATCTATTGCTACACCTTTCTTCTCACCTGTTTACCACTATCACTTCTGCTCAGACGGGACCATACATATCTTCTAACCTATCTAAAAATATACGACAGAATGGTTGCTCGTCCGCGGGATCTGATCTAAATCTGGAACAAGCACCACAGAATGGTCGCTCATCCACGGGATTTGATCTAAGGCTGGAACAAGCACGACACAGTGGGTGCTCGTTCCTGAGATTTTATTTAATTACGACAGATTGGGTTCTAGTTTCCTAAATTTGATCTAAGTCTGAGTCTAGATAAATGACTAACGTCTGATATTGAATCTTAATCTTAGTCTAGATAGAGAGTGCTGTGCGTCTTGTTTTGTGAGCTAAGGAATATTAAATAATTATCCCCTAGACAACGTTCCTATTTACTGGGTTCTGACCACACATATTAGAAATTTGTTTCTTTCCACAGCATCATAGAGTTACATAAAGTTTTGATTTTGTTGGTGATCTTTGTCGGATATATGATCTATGGTAATTTTGTACAAGAAGACCGCTGGCACGCGTGATTGTTTATCAATCACAAATTTTTTGGAGCAGTGGAGTGTGAGCTTAGCAAAAGAAGAGCATTCTGGCTATCGCCAAGTTAATAGCCTTCTCTAACTCCAAGACTGACTTCAGGTATGGACGAGTGTGGTGGATTTAGTAAAGAATTTTTTTTTTTCCTTAAATGAAAAAAAAATCTTCCACAGTAGTAATAATATTTTTTTTCAGTTTTTAGTCTGAACTACCATCTTTATGGTTTAAGTCGTCTGCATTAAGAGCCTTTGCCAGTTAACAGCAGCGATAGGTTATATAACTGATAATAGGGAGGAGGTAACAGTAAAACCAGAAAAAAAATTTTGGGGTATTTCTCTTAATTTGTTAGGGAGCACTGCATTTTTGTCTTTTCTTTTCTTTCTCGAGTAAGTCGCAGTCAGTTATTTGCCATGGCTGAGCGTGCAAAGCTTAGAGCTATGCTAAGAATGGAAGCAAGGGAAGTAGGACTACAAGGTGCAGAACTGCTAGCTTTTGTGAACGAAGAACTCGATAGATATGAGGCAGAGAAGAAGGAAGCAGAAGCTAGAGAGAAAGAGAAAGAAGACCGTCATTTGGAACAGAAGAAAATTGAGGCGGAAATGGAAACTCGCAGAGATATGGTGCGAGAGAGGGAGAGACAGCACGAGGAAAGAGAACGGGAGAGACAACAGGAGGAACTAGTGAGACAACATGTGGAAAGAGAAAATGAGCAACGACGTCGGCATGAATTGGCGCGTAAGACTCTAGATGTCCACAGTCGCGGTGCAACGTCTAACTTCAGCAACAGACAGTCGTCTTCACCTCAGTCACCTTTCACTGATCATTCCAGTACTCAGTCTTCTCAATTAGCAGCTGTGTCTTTTGCCGTAGAATCCTTCCCAAGCCCCAGCGAGAAAAGTGACACTAACTAGAAAAATTAGAGAGAATGGCCAAACTGTATGGTTTAGAAAGTTTGCGATGGTGTTTGAAGCTTTCCAGGCTTTGAAAAGTAATGCATATGATGTGTATGTTAAACTGGGAAGCAGCAATCAAGACAATTACGACATGTTGAAAAAAGCTTTACTTGAGCGCTTCGAAATGAACGCTCGCAAATTTTTGCAACTGTTCCAAAACAGCAGGAAGGAAGGAACCGAGACATTTCACCAGTTCTCTACACGCCTGAAGGGATATTTGACGAAGTGCCTGGAGCTTTCAGAGCTCCATTGCACTTTTGAAGGGTTAGAAGAGTTTGTTCTAATCGAATAAATAAAAAGCACTGTCAAATGAAACCCGTAGATTTCTTGCTGAACAAGGAGCTGTAAAGCTGGAAGACATTTTAAGCAATTCTGAACGGTACACAAATGACTAAGCCGAGCTTCCAAGCTCAAAACAAAACCTACAGAGGAGTCTTCTCTCTACAAAACTCGATATCCCACCAAACAGCATTATCAGCCCAACCGTCACTCATGGCAGCCTAGCCAGAAAGGACACGACAAAGGGAAGAACCTGTGCAAGGGACATCTGATCAGGGTAATCACATCGGGACAAATCGGATCGGTTGCTTGCAGACAGACTCGCAAAGGAGGAGGAAAGTCAGTGATTCTCAACCTGAGGGTTAGAGGCCTTCAACGCGAGGAACTGTTTTATTGAACGGGACAAACTTATTGTCTGTTTGATACAGGTTTGAGCTTTGATTGTATTGTCACATGGCATTTGGTCAAACCTGGCCAAGAGACAGAAGAAACCGTCAAATTATGTAGAGTTTTCAAAGGAGATGCACCCATAACGCTTCCCATCGCACTGGTGGAGATACACTCTGATTTCGTCAGAGGTGTTATCAAAGCGTCTATAATGGATGATCTGATCTACCCAGTCATACTTGGTTGTAGACATGTGTTTATATGGAGACCGAAAGAGCCGATTGTGGCAGCAGTAACTACAAGAGAGCAAACCAAAGAGGAACGGGAGCCTGCACCTAATATGTTACCTATGGAACTAAAAGAGACGCAACAAATGGACCATACCTTGGAGCCTTGCTTTAGAAAACTGCCCATGGCCAAGGACCCCAGACATAACGGAGACATATTTTCTAAGGATGGAGTGCTGTATCGAAAAACGGGCGACCTTGAACAGGGACATAACCAGCTCCTACTAACGACGCAGTACAGAGACCAAATCTTGGAAATGGGGCACTCTCTTCCCTTTAGCGGACAAATGGGACAAAACGCCACTATTCAGCGAATATCGACTCACTATTGGTGGCCAGGAATGAACACTGATATCATCAGATATGTGAAATTCTGCGCCAAATGCCAACGTGTGGCACCCAAGCATTGGATACCCCCAGTTCCAATGGGAGAAATGCCAATAGTGGGGACACCATAGGAACGAGTTGCAGTCGACATTATAGGACAGCTAGAAAGGACTAAAAGAAGGAACAGGTTCATCCTGACTTTAGTCGACACATGCACTTTGTTGGCCCAAGCTATACTGCTAACATGCACGGATTCCAAGCATGTCGCAGAAGCCCTAATGCAGATTTTTACACGGTTGGGATTCCCTCAACACGTTTTGACGGATAACGGATCCCAATTCCGTAGCCTGTTAATGGAGGAAAACTTTAAGATCTTGAGCGACTAGCACATCTACACCAGCCCCTATAATCCGGCCGGAAGAGAGTTTGTAGATCGTGTCAACGGAAGTCTCACCATGATGTTACGTAAGCTGGGACAAAAGAAACCTGAAGATTGTGACCTTTTCATTCCCGCAGCCTTATTCGCCTGCAGGGAAGTCCCACAGGCATCTACTGGTTTACCACCAGCTACACTTTTATTCGGCAGACCTATTAAGTGCCCGTTAGAAGCCTTACTCCGGCCACTGACAAACCAGAAAGCTGATGAGACAGTTGTCTCAGCATTTAATTGGAACTTAAGAAAAGGTTACAACTAGAATTGGATATAGCAACAACCAACCTTACCAACCTTAAGCGAGCACGCATGAAGAACGCTAAACGATATAACAGGGCAGCGAAAGAGAGAGAATTACAACCAGGAGAGAAGGTTTTGTTGTTACTTCCAACCGGAAGCAACAAACTACGTATCGGATGGCAAGGGCCGTTTACCGTCCTTAAAAATATCTCGAGAACTAACTACTAGATCTCTATTAAAGGAAAGGAAAAAGTCTACCATATAAATCTGTTAAAGAAATATTTGGACAGACCGGTACCTTCCCCCGAACATCTCTTGACGGTCGCTATAGCAACCGAAGATGAGGAAGATGACGATAGTTGCATGGAATTAGATAGACAAACTACGTCAAGCTGGGATTATTAGCGAGTCTACATCGCCCTATAGCTCGAGCGTCGTACTGTTGCAGAAACCTAATAAGGAAGTTCGGCTGTGTATTGACTACCGTTTACTTAACACAGTAACGGAATTCCAGCCTGAGCCCCTGTGTTATGAGTAAAACCCATAACATATCGCTCGATATCAAATACGGCTAGTCTATTGACCATATTTGTTGATGACCGGTATCCTGGGTTACAGGAAGTACGTCATTGCCTTTTGGGCCGATTAGCAAAAGTCTACGGTTGCTGTTTGCAGAAGTGAGCGATTTTTCTAGGTCTTTTGCTGTGTGTGCTCAAGGTGGACGGGCGCATGTGTGTCGAGCTCCTAAATATTTTTCTGAAGTACAGATTCCTAATTTGATCTTGCCCTCTCTGAGGGTGAGCTTTCGGTCCTCAGCAAGGATTTTCACTTTGTCCCTCTCCACCCATCCTCTGATCAGTAAAATCTCCTCCAAGATGTTCATCGGTTTCATCGCCGTCTGCGACTTCAGTTCCATTTCCACAACAATGATGATCCTCAGAGATCGCAGGCTGAATCAGATGATGCCTTTGCACGCTTCGCTCCTCACAAGAATAAGAATTTTACACCCTCTCCTGGGGCTTCCCACGCTCTGGATTTATATATCCAGAAAACCCTCCATGACATTCAGCAACTCTAACCTCAACGCCTGCGTTATTCCAACCTTTCTTCTGATGAGTCGCATGCCCTCTCGAAGCTCCGCCGCAGAGATGACATTGTTATCAAACCAGCGGACAAAGGAGGTGCCATTGCGGTATGGCGCAAGGACCTGTACCTCCAAGAAGGTAATAAGCAGCTCACCAACAGCTCCTTCTACCAGCGCCGTGACAATGATGCGACAGTCCTCAACAATCGTCTGGTCCATGACACCATCAAAAGTCTTATCGCTCACAAGTCCTTACCTTCTAGCGCTTCTCATCTCCGTATTGACAATAGTTGTCTGGGCAAGCCTGTGTTTTATATGCTTCCCAAAATTCACAAACCCTCTAACCCTGGGAGACCCATTGTCTCTGCCTGTGCCTGCCCTACTGAACATATATCAGACTTCCTCGACGGCATCTTCCAGCCTATTGTAGAGCAGCTTCCTTCCTTCTTAAAAGACACAAACCATGCTCTTACTACTTTTTCCTCTATCCAGCTTTCCCCAGACTGTACCTACCGTTTATTTCTGTTAGATGTTTGCTCGCTTTACACTTCCATTCCTCACTCTGATAGTCTCCGTGCTCTCCGGTTTTTCCTGGACCAGCGCACGCAACCCTCTATTGCTACAGAATCTCTCCAGCGCCTTGCAGAACTTGTCCTTCGACTCAATTCCTTTGAGTTCAATGGACAGTTCTTTGACCAAATTAGTGGAGTCGCCATGGGCACCAAGATGGGTCCCAGTTATGCCTGCCTCTTCATGGCAGCAGTACCTGGACCTTTTCCATTGATGTATCTTAGATACGCGGGAAGTGTTTAGTGAGCCACCCTTGCTGGCATATAGACGGGATAAAAATTTGAGGGACCTCCTAGTCCACAGCCGTTTGAAAACCGTCAACGATGGCCACTTTGGGACCAAGCCATGTAACCGAACACGATGTAAGACATGTCAGTATGTTATCGAAACACGTTCAGTCTCGTTCCCTAACGCCAAGTTCACCATCACCCATGGCTTTACATGTGAGTCACGCAACGTCATCTATGCTATTATATGCAAACGTTGCACCATTACTTACATCGGCCAAACGGGCACATGACTGGGCGACCGATTCTGCAGACACCTCTACGACATCTCTCAGTTTAAATCCACACCTGTGGCCATCCACTTCAATGGCCCGGACCACCACGGTGCCACTGACATCCAGGTGACAGCCATCAGATCCTGTTCCTCGGGTGCCAACAGTCGGTTTCGCCAGGAATAACGCCTCATCCATCTTATGGGTTGCCTTAAACCACACGGCTTGAATACCGAACATTCTTTTGTCGAGGACGCCTTTCTCTATCTAGTCCCTATTGTATTATGACTGTCTACTTTGATGTGATCACCCATTTTTTTTTTTTTAATTTTTTATAAATTCTTTATTTTATTTTATTTTATAATTTTTATTTATTTTTTTATTTTATTTTATTTTTATTTATTTATTTATTTATTTATTTATTTATTTTATTTTATTTATTTATATATATATATTTATTTATTTTTTATTTATTTATTTATTTTTTTAAAAATTAATTTTGTTTATTTATTTATTTTTTAAATCGCTTTTCGCTCACTTTATATATATATATATTTTTTTTCTCCTCACTCTTTTCCGGTCCTTATTTTCATTATTTCTTTTTTTTTTTGTTTTTAATGTACTATCGACTTCCGCTTTCCGGTTTAGTGGCAGCCATCTTGCTTCTGTGACTGGACATGTGACTGGACAAAAGGCAGTGGTTTTTCTCTTATTTTTATAGTTTCATGTTCTCTACTTAATTCTCATTTCTCTCCCTCCTGTCTCTTGTTTGTCTGTCCCTGACGAAGGCCTTGTGGCCGCAACGTAGGTTTTTCTTGTCCTTTCTCCTTGTAAGACGTATTACTATTTGTGTCTTTGTTTTCTTTTTTTTCTCATTCTACTAATATTAAAGTGAAGAGGTGTAAAGGCCTGGCGGTTCCAGTTATATAACTGACTTTATCAAATAATTAATTGACTTTCATCTGTTAAAAGTCATAAGCATTGGAATAACAGCATCAGACCTTCACATTCCCAGTCACTATATATTAACATTTGTTCGTGTTAAATATTGTTTGACTATATTATGAGTTCCCCAGGTCTGTCTACTCTTAACACCTCTTCTATATTTATAGGTAAGTTGGATGCTTGCAAATAATCTAATATTGGTATTCTCATTTGTTCATACCTCTTTTTGTCGGCGTCTGTGGCCTAATGGATATGAACGCAGTTTCATAATCCAGATATACCAGGTTCGAAACCTGCTGCAGGCGGTTTGGTAGCAGATCGCTTTGTGTGGATTTTTAACAATGGTATAAGCGCCGTACCGTTCAGAAAGCAATGGCAAACTACTGAATGAAAAAAATTGCCTAGAAAAATCACAAACAGCCAATAAAAGCTGGGGTTGATTGCCACGTCCTGTAAAGGATAAGCAACTAACTTTCATACCTCTTACATTTTAACAAGAAATGTTCTATATTATTGTCTTGAAGACATACTGCACAGTAAGGTTCTTCTATTCTGAAACAGCCTTTTCCCAGCTGTAGTCTGAGAAGTTTCTTATTACTGGGAATTTTCAATTCCCTAGATATCTGACTGTTGCTGTCGTTTTTGACGGTTTCATAAGACGTAAATCTATTTAATATTTTTTGATAATCTAAGGTAGAGAACTGTATGTTAACTCCCTGGGACAGGTTGATTTTGGGTTATCTTCCCTTTGTTTCATTAATTGTGTTGACCGGTCTTAAGTCGGGGTTAGCTGTTCTCAGATCTGTTCTGTCTACGCATTCGCAAGCTTTTTAAGCGCTAAACGGAGAGACTTCCGTCAGAGGAGTGATAATCTGGGTTCTGAAAGGACTAGCATGTCCGTAGTTCTTCTCTGCATTATCTGGGGGAAAGATAGTCTTCTGTGTGACTGTGATGTTAGTGATTCTCCCCAGAGTTATTCTGTTCGTCAAGAATGACGACAGTTATTATTAGTGTATTTCTCGGATTCTGTCAAAGGTAAAAGAAACTTTATTATTATGCCTAGATTGCAGAACATTTTGTGTCGACCTGTGAGTACAGCTCACAGTTCTTTGAGATGCAGAGTCCATTATGTGTGCTCGATGTAGCCAGCTAAGACTATTTGTCTAACTATTATACAGAAGCCCAGTGAAGAGAGATTATTATGAAAACCGCATGTTAGCGGTATGTTTCGGCATGGATGATTATGCCTGCCTATGAAGAATACACAGTTGTTCACATTATTATAGAGGCCCGATATTTCGGCCGATATCTTTGAGCAGAAGAAGAAGTGACTGGCGTGTGAAGCCAGATGAAGTCTTGACTTTCATTATACAAGTTCATAGACTTTGATATTAAGCAACTGAAACCGCCTTTATCGTGCGGGATATTTGTTAAAAGACTACCTGACGTGTTTAGTCAGGGGCCCTGAGCTACAGTATGAAAGAACGTAAATTGTCAAGCCAGCTATACTAGCATCTTATGCATAAGCTATGCAAGATTTTTGGTGCTCGATATTTATAATCATTACCACACATGAAATGTCAATGATCCTTGTTCAATTGACTGTGTCGTCTATCAGCGTATGTCCTGTAATAAACGTTTGAAGAAAAGTCATCAGTACTAACTACATTTATAACTTCTACTTGTGGTGGAGTGAGATTGGTGTGCAACTACATAAGAGCCTATACGACTTTGTGTCCACGATCTGCTGATATCTACATACACACCTACACTCTTAACCACATCCTATTACGAGCATTACACTCCTGGGAAGCTGTACATTGTTTGAGTGTATGTTTTGTTACACCCGGTCAGCGCCTCAATATTTGGTGACCCAAATACACGACAACATTACACTGTCCAGGCACGACTCGACCTTACCCACAAAACATCATTTAACAATCTGGTGGACCAGATTTGTGGGTCTTTCTACATATCATTATGGAGTGTCAGCTACGCAGCGAACAGTATTAAGTAGGTCAAAGCCTTATACTGCTACATGGACCACAGCTGCTTGTGAAGTCAATTTACGCTTCATCACTTTGACAGTCATCAAAGGGCATACATGTTTACGTTCATGTCAAGTTGTTTACGTTCAAGTCAAGTTATCTACGTTCAAGCTCAGGTTGTAAACATTACAAGCTATTGTTTACATACTAAGTCTACACATATCGACGTTGGATCTTCCGATCTCATCTGATGTCGAGAATGATTTAATGTAGCTACACTTTGGAGACTTCTACCTGTTGGCAAGTTACGGTGACCTTCAACGGTGGATCGTCTGCCATTATTGTTTACAGTAGTACTGCATTGAACTGCATCTTTGCTGTGGTTGAGGATTGTGCTTAAGATAAGTGGCCCGTTTATGTGTTAAACTGTGCCATTATTTATGTTCAACTGAGCCTTCCTCTATACACATTCTTTATATTGTGTATTTACATATTACATGCATTTTTTGTTTACATGTTGTGTTAGTGTGTATATTTGGCGGGTTGGTTGGGAAGGTGACTCCTTTAGAATATCCCACGTGATAGAGGGTCTAATGAGAGCGTTTTCTTTAGGGATTGTGCAAATTTTCAACAGTGAAATTTGCTAGCAACAATTGTTGCTATTTTTGTTTATCTGTGACGTAGTGTGCTTTTCATCATTGTTGTTGTCATATTTTTTTCCCTTTAGTTTTGATTTCATTTGTTTGTATTTGTCTGCCTTCTCTTTCTTTCATTTATTTCTATACATCTTTTTGTTTATAACAGTGTTGTCATTTGTTTTGTTTAATTTTTCGCAGTTATCATTGCAATTCTTTGCAACATTAGATTTAGTTAAGTTTTATTTTTTGATTTGACTTCTGCGAACGTTTTCGGTTGTTCTATATTCTTGTCTTTGTATTGTTATCGTATACTTGTTTATCATACACAGTCTATATATATACTTGGTCATGAACTATTATTATTATTAATATGATGCACTTTTCAGATAGAGGTTATTTATGATGGTATTATTATAGAGAAACAAGGTGATTATACAAGTTTTTGATTAAAAGACTTGTCTCCTACGGAGATTGGGATAGATTTAAGTGAAGTGTGTATACAAGTCTAGTATTACAGACTTGTCTCCCATTGAGGTTGGGATAAGGTAATGTATTTAATTTTTCAGGTCTGATCTCACATTATTAGACATAATGTCTACATTAGACTACTTTATTGAGCAAGGGAGATCCCTTGGGATGACTCCTGAGGAGTTAAAGGTATTTGCAATTACTCAATACGACAAGGCGCAGAAATTGGAGATGGATAAACAGAAGGCCGAATGTTACGCACAGATTTGTTGGTAGGCAATACAAGTCTAAAGTAATATCTATCTGTTTGATGGAACACTTTATGTAATGGTCAAAGGTACTTATTTGATAGTCAAAGGGAAATAACCCTTGATTGGTTTGATATTATATTTTGTTATGTTTGTTATCTTCTCTCGGGTCTTAACCTGGCGTATGAATATTAGATTTGCGTCGGTTTGTTCCTTGTTTGAACAAAACAGATTGGTCTTGCTTGGTATGTTTATAACGCGAGTTAATGTTTATTCCTTGACTATTTAAGGCGATTTGGTCTAATATCTTTATATCTTTTTGATGTCTAACGTCGGCCTATTTTGAGTTGAACTCTCGGGTGAAGCGCGCTTCTGCGCATGTGTCGAATTGAGAGACTTCCGTCATGTTGGTTTTGCTGAATGCTGTTCGGTCAAGGGAAGCCCGGAGATTGGTCTCTGTGGTTTATTCTGGGGAATGAAATAGTTTCTCTGTATGACTATTATGTCAGTAATTCTCCCCAGTGTTTATTCTGAACGCCAAGAGATGGCGTGTGCTATTTGCTAGTGTGATTTTTCTTAGACCAAAGTAAAGAAGACATTTTCTGAACTTGTTCTATGCCTAGATGTGCAGACGTGCTATCGTCCGTCCATGTGATTGATTGACTATATATAACGACGACATGTTACCTAGCAGCACTAAATATTTGATGTACGCAGCATTATGTATTATAGGATATGCAGAGCCCAACAGGTACATTTGTGTAATGAACAGAGCCTTTAATTATGCTTCATTATTCATCTTCGGTGTGAGCGAAGCTCACCCAAGATAGAGCCATTTTGGACCCCGCTTTTGTCTAGCGGATTATCGATCAGAGAACAGGAATGCCCTTATTATCTGGTGATGATACAGAGATCTGTCTACTATAAAACCCATTACTGGTGGTTGAAGATTGTCGTCATATAAGCCTGCTAAATTTACGGCCTGAAATACTTCGCTAGAAGAGGTTCTGTCAGGGAGCCATTGATGATAAACATTTGCTAGCATTAACTGATGCGATTAGTCAGTTAGGGCCTGAGATGACAGACAACTAGAACTCTGAGTGCTTGGCAACTAAAGTTCAGTTGTATCTACATACGACACGAATGCCTATTTGATGTTGTAGACCTCTTTTTTCCAAGCATACGATGTTTTTGCCAACCTGGTCCAGTAACTGTAACCGTGCTGTCAGAGTGTGTGTCACATTAAATGTATGAAAACGTCTACAGTAGTCTACGTCATTGAGTTTTATCTATGAGTGAGTGAGTGCGTGGTTTACTTGCCAACTCTACAGAACAGTCCATCCATTCGCGTAACTGACATTTACACTCTCACTCAATGTCAACATTACTTGTCAGGGCCTCAATACTTTATGGACAAGGTGATCTGTATACCCAACACTGTGTCGGTTCGAGTTGACTATTCTACACCATCTATTGAATATCCCAGCGTTATGAGACATACAACTTTATCACCGAAGATAAAAAACAAAAAGCTGAGGAGAAAAAATTAGACAGAGAAGCTGAAGAGAGGAAACTTCAAGCTGCGGCTTAAGAGAGGAAACTTCAAGCTGCTGCTGAAGAGAGGAAACTTCAAGCTGAAGCTGAGAATAGAAGATTAGACAGAGAAGCTGCTGCTGAAGCTGAAAATAAAAGATTAGACAGAAAAGCTGCTGCTGAACAGAGGAAACTTCAAGCTGCTGCCGAAGAGAGGAAACTTCAAGCTGCTGCTGATGAAAGAAAAGCAAAAATGGAACATGAAGAAAAACTCTTAGCTTTGGAGTTTGAGAAATTAAAGGTGATGAATATGAGTGCTCCTCAAACAACTTCGAGTAAGATAAAGGAGAATACTTATAAAGTCAAATTGCCCTCTTTCAACCCTTTAAAGGACGACATAACCTTCTACCTTGATAGATTTCAATTAACATGCGTAACGCATAAGGTAGATAAGGAACAATATGTCGGACAATTGATGGGGTTACTTTCGGGTGAACCATTAAGTACTGTAATGGCAGTAGAGGAAACTGACAGAACTAATTATGATGTTGTCAGGGCAACATTACTTAAAAGATATCAATTAAAAGAAGACGATTATCGTCTTCGTTTTAAGACAATGCTACCAGAAACTGGAGTAGAGTTCTCTGACTTTGTTACGAAGATACGTCTTACATTCACACGTTGGATTGAGCTGTCTAAAACAAAAAAAACATAAGAAGCCCTTATGGACTTATTACTTCGAGATAATGTTATGTCATCTGTAAATGAGTCTTTCCTTGCTTTTCTTCATGAGCGTAAACCTAAGAACATAAAAGACATGGAAGAATATTGTTGCCAGTACGTCACTGCGCATCCCCATGCTACTGTTAGTAATGCTAAGGTGAAGGAAGAGTTGCCAGTTGCTTCTGCAGCACCATATGGCCCTAACTTTATGCATAAATTCCAAGATGCTCAACACAACTTTAATAAGAAGAGCAATCGTAATTATGATCAGAATCAGGGTAGCCCATCACATAATGGGTCTTCTACAAAGAACTGGAGGCGATCTGATAGTCCTCGTTATTTCGGGTCCAATAATTATGGAAACTTTCGAAGAGGTAGTCACAATAGACACTATCAAGGCTATTCTTCGCGGGGACATCGAAACATAACAGGTAGACACTATAATCAATGGGGAAATGACATTAGAGATTGTGGAAACTGGGATTCGAACCAGAACGGTGGTCACGGTAGATCAAACTATGACAATTTCAGAGGGAATAATAATCGTGGTAGATCTAAACATAACAAACATAGATCTTATCAGCAAGCAAACTCTGCACAACAAGAGTCTCATGGTGCCAGTAATCAAGTGAATGATAATAAAAATTCGAATGCTGTCCCTTGTTCTGCTTTTGACTTTGGGAGAGCATTTCAATGCCCCCAATGCACAACATTATTTGAACCGATCACAGTAACTACTTTAAGTTGTGGTCACCCTCTTCCCGCTCTTCCTGCTGCAGTTGCGCATGATGGGAGAGGATCACTTATCTTGCATAAAGGTCGTGTGGATAGTAATCCAGTCTCAGTGCTTTTTTATTCTGGGTGCACTACTATTGGGGTTAAGCAATCTCTTATAGTTCCTCGCTGTGCCACGGGAAAGGTGGTTAAATGTGTAACATTTGGTGGCACAGTAGAAAATTACTCGACTGCTATTATTCACATTGCTACTCCCTTCTTTACGGGAGATGTCCACGCGTGTCTTCTACCTAATCCTATTGCGGATCTTATCATCGGTCGTATTCACGGGGTTAAGGAATGCACCCCGCAGCAAATTGCGGCATGGGAAGAACGGAATATCCAAACAGCCAATGCAGTGGTAACAAGAGCACAAGCTCTTATTCCTCAAACTTCATCTACTGAAGTTAATGAAGTAAATAGCCAAGAGGATCACTTGGTGATTTCGCATGACTCGTTTGTGAAACTACAAGAAAAAGATCCGTCTTTAAAGAAATTCTTTCTTCTCGCTAAAAACGGTGATCCGAATCAGAATACAAATCGCAAATCATATATCACTATGAAAAATGGTATACTAGTGCGTATGGTACAACACTCAGACACGTCTATGCATTCTCAAATTCTCGTGCCCAAAAGTATGAGAGCCCTAATTCTTCAACATGCACACGATTCTCAGTGTGCTGGACACATGGGTTTTTCTCGAACTAAGTTGAGAGTTCTGGGGTCTTTCTTTTGGCCATTTGTCAATAAAGACATACGAATTTATTGCCGGTCTTGCAAAATATGTCAAGAGGTCAAATCTAGAGGTCCACGGCAAGCTGCGCCTATTCAGGCTGCAGACATTCCTATTTGGCCGTTTCAGAAAATGGCCATAGATATCATTGGCCCTTTTAAGACTAAATCGGCCAGAGGACATCAATTTATCCTTACGTGCGTTGACATGTGCACACGTTGGCCAGAGGCTATCTATCTTAAGAGCATTTCCACTGCTGATATCGCAGACGCTCTTTGGCCTTTTTTTCTTGTTTGGGTTTTCCCGGAGAAATATTGTCAGACCATGACACACAATTGATATCAGACACAATGTCGCAGGTAATGTCTACTCTGCACATTAAAAGATCTTTGAGTAGTATTTATCACCCAATGTCTAATGTGTTAGTTGAGCGTCTTAATAGAACACTCAAGAACTTACTTGGGAAGATAACTGAGGATCATCCTCAGGATTGGGACAGGGTTCTACCCGCGGCTCTCTTTGCATATAGAGAGGTCCCCAACGAACATACAGGATTTTCTCCTTTTGAACTTGTCTTTGGCGCGCGACCGCGCGGTCCTATGTCTTTACTTCATGATCTGATAACTGCTGATAATATCGACAATGACACAAATCTTCATATGAGTATGTCATTGCTCTAAGGCAAAAGATTATTGAGACATGCAAGCTAGCAACTTTCTCATCCGAATTTGCTAAAGAAAAGGCAAGGCGATTTGCTAATAAGAAGAGACGCCTACGTCAACTTTGTCCTGGAGACAAAGCGCTTGTTTTACTTCCTTCTAGGGAGAACAGACTTCTTATTACATGGAAAGGTCCATATACAATAGTCTCGAAAATTTCCGATGTCGACTATGTTGTCGATATTGATGGAAGGCATAAAACCTTTCATATAAATATGCTTACGGAATATCATGAACGACCAGACTATTTGCAGCCTTTTTTCCAGGCGACGGACGATTCTCCAGTCCAACAAGGTCATATCTCATCCCTGTCAGTTATACAGGATGAGGAAACTACTTTTTTTTCGGATGTTAATCTACCTCTTCCTGTGATTCCACTTACTTCTACGGAATCATGGAGAAACATTACTGTTTCTTCTAATTTGTCTTTTGAGGAACAGCGACAAGTATCTTCTACGCTACAAGCATTTCAGGATGTCCTTACCGACATTCCTGAACACACACATGTGATTGAACATGACATTATACTTACTGATCATAATCCGATCAGAGTAAGACCTTATCCTATTCCTATTCATTTTCAAGCACAAGTCGAGAAAGAATTGGATGAAATGATACAATTGAAAATAATTGAACCATCCACCTCAGCATATTCTTCGTCCATGGTTATTGTTCCAAAGAAAGACAATAACATACGCCTTTGCGTAGATTACCGCAAATTGAACCAAGTTACGAAGTTTGATGCTGAACCTATGCCTTTATTAGAAGATCTACTTACTAGACTTTCTAACTCTCGATTCTTTACTAAACTTGACTTGTCGAAAGGCTATTGGCAAGTTCCGTTAACTGAACGCGCCAAACCTCTCACTGCTTTCTCAACACCTAGGGGTTTGTTTCAGTGGAATTTTATGCCTTTCGGGCTTATGAACGCCCCAGCTACTTTCGTACGCATGATGCGTCGAATTCTCTCATATCGTTCAGATGTCATTGCATACTTAGACGACATCTGTCTTTTCAGTAATACTTGGGAAGATCACTATTTGGGTTTAAATGAATTACTGTCTACTCTACGCGAGCATAATTTGACTGCAAAACCCTCTAAAGCCTATGTTGGGTTTAGTGAAATTTCTTTCCTGGGTCATCGTGTTGGTCATGGTCTATTGAAGACAGAGGACCAAAATATTTCTAAGATATTAAATATCTCTGTGCCTAAAACAAAAAAACAAATGCGTAGTCTTTTGGGATTAATACAATTCTACGGAAGATTCATTAGGAATCTATCCTCTATCATGGCACCACTCTCAACCCTATTGAAGAAAGGGTCTCCTAACATGGTGCGCTGGTCCCAAGAATGTCAATCTTCATTGGATCAGATTAAGAATTTGTTCTCATCCCCACCTATCTTAAGGCTACCTATGGCTGATAAGACTTTTGTTCTTCGTAGTGACGCCTCATCCACAGGGATCGGAGCGGCACTAATGCAGGAGTATTCAGGAACTCTGCATCCTGTAATGTATATCTCTGGGAAACTGAATGCGGCAGAAAGGAATTACTCAGTTTTAGACCGTGAATTGTTGGATATGGTTTGGTCAATCCTGAAGTTACAAAGATTCCTTCTTGGTGCGCATTTCATTTTGGAAACAGACCAAAAAGCTCTTACAGCTATTCAGTGTAAGAACTTGAAGAGCTCGAGATCTACTCGATATGCTATTGCTCTTCAACCTTTTCATTTCACGGTACGAGCTATCCGCGGTTTGGATAATGTGATGGCAGACATACTGTCTAGATGCCCACATGAGTCCACGTAAGACTTGTGTCCTGGATTTTTCTGATACACTTCTAGAATTTATGTCTCTTCAATATAACAATATATATTAACACATTTGTTGTCACCTTAGAGTGGTAAATTAATTGTTTTCTTTCTCTATTACCATCTTTGGTGTAATGGAGAAGGTTGAGTTGATATAATATAAAAGTCAAAAAAAATTAATGCGGCCACATGAAATACTTAAAAATATAATAGTAATTATAGTACATTATAGCATGTTGCTAATTGTGTCATTTATATTGTTCTCAGTGCAAACTAGTACCAGGTACGGAGTGCTTTTGAGAATCATGACGATGCCATATGTCACACTTACATACTATTTGGATGCTGCTTACATTGATCTTCGGGATACAGCATTATTTTGTATGGATGCCATCTTCTATTAGTTAGATTGTACTCTTGTATTGTCATATGTATGTATAATGACCTTACAAATTTTGATTATGTCCATCCATTAGATAATAGTGATTATATAGCATGAGACTTATATAGATTTATATGTTCATATGACTTCTCGATATATGTTGTCATTCACATTGCTATAATATTGATATTGCATTTGTTGATATGTATGTGATTTTTGTTAGCATCGCCAGCAACTGAGATTTCTTTGATGGTACCTTCCGGATATATGTTACTTGGAGAAAATATTTTCTCTTATCTTGTGAGGTGAGTTTTTGTTCTCACTAGACGCTCTATTGTGCGTCGTTTGAGCCTGTCATTAAGACATTATCTTATGTTGTTTGTTGCATCGGCGCATCATTCATGCGTATTGAGCATGTTGTATCTTGCTCATTGATGTATTTCAAAAAAAATGTTCATTTTTTTCCGGAGGGTGTGGTAGTCTGTTGCTGTGGTTTTTGACGGTTTCATAAGACGTAAATCTATTTAATATTTTTTGATAATCTAAGGTAGAGAACTGTATGTTAACTCCCTGGGACAGGTTGATTTTGGGTTATCTTCCCTTTGTTTCATTAATTGTGTTGACCGGTCTTAAGTCGGGGTTAGCTGTTCTCAGATCTGTTCTGTCTACGCATGCGCAAGCTTTTTAAGCGCGACACGGAGAGACTTCCGTCAGAGGAGTGATGAACTGGGTTCTGACCGGACTAGCATGTCCGTAGTTCTTCTCTGCATTATGTGGGGGAAAGATAGTCTTCTGTGTGACTGTGATGTTAGTGATTCTCCCCAGAGTTATTCTGTTCTTCAAGAATGACGACAGTTATTATTAGTGTATTTCTCGGATTCTGTCAAAGGTAAAAGAAACTTTATTATTATGCCTAGATTGCAGAACATTTTGTGTCGACCTGTGAGTACAGCTCACAGTTCTTTGAGATGCAGAGTCCATTATGTGTGCTCGATGTAGCCAGCTAAGACTATTTGTCTAACTATTATACAGAAGCCCAGTGAAGAGAGATTATTATGAAAACCGCATGTTAGCGGTATGTTTCGGCATGGATGATTATGCCTGCCTATGAAGAATACACAGTTTTTCACATTATTATAGAGGCCCGATATTTCGGCCGATATCTTTGAGCAGAAGAAGAAGTGACTGGCGTGTGAAGCCAGATGAAGTCTTGACTTTCATTATACAAGTTCATAGACTTTGGTATTAAGCAACTGAAACCGCCTTTATCGTGCGGGATATTTGTTAAAAGACTACCTGACGTGTTTAGTCAGGGGCCCTGAGCTACAGTATGAAAGAACGTAAATTGTCAAGCCAGCTATACTAGCATCTTATACATGAGCTATGCAAGATTTATGATGCTCGATATTTATAATCATTACCACACATGAAATGTCAATGATCCTTGTTCAATTGACTGTGTCGTCTATCAGTGTATGTCCTGTAATAAACGTTTGAAGAAAAGTCATCAGTACTAACTACATTTATAACTTCTACTTGTGGTGGAGTGAGATTGGTGTGCAACTACATAAGAGCCTATACGACTTTGTGTCCACGATCTGCTGATATCTACATACACACCTACACTCTTAACCACATCCTATTACGAGCATTACACTCCTGGGAAGCTGTACATTGTTTGAGTGTATGTTTTGTTACACCCGGTCAGCGCCTCAATATTTGTTGACCCAAATACACGACAACATTACACTGTCCAGGCACGACTCGACCTTACCCACAAAACATCATTTAACAATCTGGTGGACCAGATTTGTGGGTCTTTCTACATATCATTATGGAGTGTCAACTACGCAGCAAACAGTATTAAGTAGGTCAAAGCCTTATACTGCTACATGGACCACAGCTGCTTGTGAAGTCAATTTACGCTTCATCACTTTGACAGTCATCAAAGGGCATACATGTTTACGTTCATGTCAAGTTGTTTACGTTCAAGTCAAGTTATCTACGTTCAAGCTCAGGTTGTAAACATTACAAGCTATTGTTTACATACTAAGTCTACACATATCGATGTTGGATCTTCCGATCTCATCTGATGTCGAGAATGATTTAATGTAGCTACACTTTGGAGACTTCTACCTGTTGGCAAGTTACGGTGACCTTCAACGGTGGATCGTCTGCCATTATTGTTTACAGTAGTACTGCATTGAACTGCATCTTTGCTGTGGTTGAGGATTGTGCTTAAGATAAGTGGCCCGTTTATGTGTTAAACTGTGCCATTATTTATGTTCAACTGAGCCTTCCTCTATACACATTCTTTATATTGTGTATTTACATATTACATGCATTTTTTGTTTACATGTTGTGTTAGTGTGTATATTTGGCGGGTTGGTTGGGAAGGTGACTCCTTTAGAATATCCCACGTGATAGAGGGTCTAATGAGAGCGTTTTCTTTAGGGATTGTGCAAATTTTCAACAGTGAAATTCGCTAGCAACAATTGTTGCTATTTTTGTTTATCTGTGACGTAGTTGTTGTTGTCATATTTTTTCCTTTAGTTTTGATTTCATTTGTTTGTATTTGTCTGCCTTCTCTTTCTTTCATTTATTTCTATACATCTTTTTGTTTATAACAGTGTTGTCATTTGTTTTGTTTAATTTTTCGCAGTTATCATTGCAATTCTTTGCAACATTAGATTTAGTTAAGTTTTATTTTTTGATTTGACTTCTGCGAACGTTTTCGGTTGTTCTATATTCTTGTCTTTGTATTGTTATCGTATACTTGTTTATCATACACAGTCTATATATATATACTTGGTCATGAACTATTATTATTATTAATATGATGCACTTTTCAGATAGAGGTTATTTATGATGGTATTATTATAGAGAAACAAGGTGATTATACAAGTTTTTGATTAAAAGACTTGTCTCCCACGGAGATTGGGATAGATTTAAGTGAAGTGAGTATACAAGTCTAGTATTACAGACTTGTCTCCCATTGAGGTTAGGATAAGGTAAT
Organism: Oreohelix idahoensis; assembly: GCA_024509875.1. Lineage (NCBI taxonomy): Eukaryota > Metazoa > Mollusca > Gastropoda > Stylommatophora > Oreohelicidae > Oreohelix > Oreohelix idahoensis. The sequence continues at coordinate 53,900 of JAMPIV010005771.1, forward strand.
TTATTTAATTTTTCAGGTCTGATCTCACATTATTAGACAGAATGTCTACATTAGACTACTTTATTGAGCAAGGGAGATCCCTTGGGATGACTCCTGAGGAGTTAAAGGTATTTGCAATTATTCAATACGACAAGGCGCAGAAATTGGAGATGGATAAACAGAAGGCCGAATGTTACGCACAGATTTGTTGGTAGGCAATACAAGTTTAAAGTAATATCTATCTGTTTGATGGAACACTTTATGTAATGGTCAAAGGTACTTATTTGATAGTCAAAGGGAAATAACCCTTGATTGGTTTGATATTATATTTTGTTATGTTTGTTATCTTCTCTCGGGTCTTAACCTGGCGTATGAATATTAGATTTACGTCGGTTTGTTCCTTGTTTGAACAAAACAGATTGGTCTTGCTTGGTATGTTTATAACCCGAGTGTTACGTACATTTATTACCTAAGGGGGTAGTCGTCGGTCCTACCAAATGTACGCACCAGTTTTATGTAGTTATATTATTTGTGCGTTCGATTGATTCACGCACTGACGTGCACAATGCTGTGTGAGTTGCTTTGGACGCACGTGTAACCTAGTTGAGTAGTTTGTGACGTCAGGTTTTGAAGTGGAAACATGGAACTGGCTTGTGTCCATGATTGTAATTTTATATTGTGTATCCAATGGCATGTTGAAGGAAGCCATTTATTATTGTGATTTGTATTGGTCTTCAGGTCGAAGCCAATCGCAGTTATGTCACGTAAGTTATCGCCCACTTCTTATTTTAATGCTGCATAAAAAGGCCGCTCTACTACTAATCTAGCGGGAATTTTATCATTCCTAGAATGGATCTACAGAGTCGCTTGCCTTTAAGATTTGGATCGTAGACGGAGAATTCCTACGAGTAGAAGAAGTTATATTGTTTACCTTATGCACATGTTTTAAATGCCGTACATGCTTCAATGCCAAAGTCGTGGCATGGATGTAAAGAGAGGGTAGCCAACTGAAAGCCTTTAACTGATAGGATTATCGTATATGACTTTGTGTGAAATTATATGATGTACAACGCTATGTAGGATGAACGTCTGGGAATTTTAACAAATGTAATATGGAAGATTTCATCCCAGAGTATGAATACGTTACCATGATAGACGTCCTTGAAAGAAGGTCAACGGTCGTGACTGAGAAGGATATTATACGGTAACAGTTTTGTAATCCTTAGTCTATGGACAGAGGTCTTTACTAGAAGAGAATCTTCAGGAACTTTAGCAGCAATAATTAATATGTTGTCGTGTGATCTTTGCGCCTGTGACGATGTCCGTCTTGTCCACTTCGTGTCCTGGTGAATAAAATCTATGTAAAGTTACCAACGACTTGTGTGCTGCCAATACTTGACCAGTTCACCCAATTCAAGATACTTGTTGGTTTTCGTTTGAAAAAACATTGTTGACATTTATTCCGTTGTAACCATTCGCGTTTCAATTCATCACTATGAAAACGACACCAACAATAACTGGTGGGCCAGTGCGGTCTGGAAGTAATTTCAGGAACGTACCCATCCAATTGATCGTTTGAAAAGAAGAATGTTTACTTTCAAGGCGACATCATCTCAATTTGGATCCTAGCGGAATATGAATCAAAATCAACTCAAATGCTCAAGGTCTTCAGTCAACCTCCACGTCAGGTTTCACAGTGACTGATTACTTGGAGATCATCTCTTCATCATTATTACGTGCGAGCTAGTTTGATATACGCAGAGCGAAGTATTGCATCCTCTAACGTACATACACGGGGACAAGGCACTTTGATTTTTACCTGCACGCGAGCTAAGTATAACTTGTATCCGTTATACGCTTTATTACAATTAGCTGTGCCTTAAATGTCCATATATATATGTTTTCCGTGTTATGTGTTATATGTTGTGTATTCTTCGCGGGAGGTTGGGAGGTAGATCTGACGAACGAGATCCATCTCGAAGTCAATTCGGGCTCTTCGTCAGACGTTCTGTAGGACATTATTTTGCAGACTTCCCGCAGTGGAATGTTCCTACGCGTGAGCGTAGAAGGATTCTAGGTCCACTGTGTCTGGTGGTCTGTGACACCTGTCTGTTTTAGCTGTAGTGTCACGTTTACTTGTTGTTTTTGGTAGCTATTTTTACTTGTACCTTAGTTTCATAATGTATTTTGTATGTGATTATTGTCCATCTCACCTTTCCTGTCGTTCAGTTTTTTTACAAAACCTATGTTTTTTACACTGTGTTGTCAATTGTCTTGTGCATTATTTAATCGCAGTTATCATCGTAATTCTTTACGACATTCCATTTTAGTTTCTCATTTTATTTTAATTGGATTTCTGCGAACGTCTTCGTTTGTTTTGAATATCTTGTCGTGTCATTATTGTGCTATTGTCTGTCACATTACTGCTTTCACACCATTACATGTTATAAATTACATTATTAATTATTAATATTATTGCCTATTAGATAAATTGATTTTACCGTTCTAGAACAGGAACGAAGAACACTAGTTGTAGTAACACTTTTAAGTAGTATTATTACATAATAATATTGAAATGGCTACCTTAGACTATTTCATTAAGCAAGCAAAAGCTCTTCAGATGGCTCCTGATGAAGCTAAAGCATTTGCACCGTCAGAATATAAGAAAGCTCAAGAAATAGAAGCTGATCAGAGAAGATTGGAAACTTTACGTTTGGAAAATTTGAAATTTGAGGCAGATCAAAAACGGATTGAGGCTGAGGAACAAGAGAAGAAGATGAAATTTGAGGCAGATCAAAAAAGGATTGAGGCTGAGGAGAATGAAAAGAAGAGGAAATTTATAGCTGAGGAGAATGAGAAAAAAAAATGAGATTAACTGCTGAGGAAGATGAGAAAAAAATGAGATTAGCCGCTGAATTAGAAGAGAAACGATTTCTGCGAGAGGCAGAACAGAAACAAAAGGAGGCTGAAGAAAGACTTAGAAAAGAAATGGAAGAAAAAAGATTAATAGCTGAAAAGGAAATGGAACAGAAACAAAAGGAAATGGAAGAGAGAAGATTGATAGCGGAACAAAATGTAAAACGACTTCAGCTTGAGATGGAAGAGAATGAAAAAAAAAACGACAGCATGAACTGAAATTAGCAGAGTCAGAATATGAGAGAATTAGGTTAACTCAGGAAGCTAATTCTCAGAGAACTTTTGAAAGCCAAACTTCATCCAAACATGATAATTTTAAGGAAATTCACCTTAAATTGCCAAAATTTAATCCCCCGTCTGATGACGTAATATTCTTCCTGGATAGGTTTGAGGCCACTTGTGGGTCTTATAACGTGGATAAAGCGCTATACTGTACATATTTATCCAGATTACTTACAGGAGATGCATTAGCAGTTTATCATACCACCAGCATTGGTGAGAAAAATGACTACAATGCTCTTAGAGCAGCACTTCTGCAAAAATTCCAAATGACAGAAAACGAATATGGTTTGAGATTTCACACATTACTACCTCAATCTGCCAGAAATTTTAGTGATTTTCTGTCACAGATACGACTAACATTAGAAAGATGGATCGAATTATCCAAAATTGAAAAGTCGTATGAAGGTCTCTTTGATTTACTGATGCGCGATAAGGTACTTTCGTCGGTAAACCCTACATTTCTCGCATTTTTACACGAACGGAAACCTTTATCAATGAAAAACTTAGAAGAACATGCAAAAAACTTCTGCACTGCTCACCCAACCATGGATCTGAGTAACGCGCAGATTAAGAGTGAATTGCCTGTGGCTTTTGCAGCACAACAAAACAATTTTTCACGCAATCGTTCTTTTAGTGCTGATAGGTATGTCAATAAGGGAAATAATCATAATTTCAACAATGATAACTTTTACAAAGGGAAGCAATTTCAACAATCTGCTCCATTTAATGTTTCTTGGAACCAAACTCACAGATCGCGAGATTTTGGTAACAATTATTTTAAAAATAATCAAGGACATTATAGTAAACAAAACTGGAGATCAAGATCTCAGGGTCCGCAAAACAGACAATTTTTTGGAAATAAACATTTAACCAACATCATAACGATCATTCTACAAATTATCGGACTAATCCAAATTTTAACTCTAGCAGAAACGACAATTATGGCAATTTTAATGACAAAAATCACAATCGATCGCGCCGACAAGATAGATCGTCGAATAATACAGGTAGACATTCTAATGTTGCTTTTAATGATACACAGGCTAACATTGAACAGGGTAAAGTAGCTGAAACTCACAATGCTATGTCTTGTTCTCTAGATTGTTCCCAGGTGAAAGACTGTCCAGAATGCTCGAGTCTTTTCCAGCCTAAGGCGATCACGACGCTGCGTTGCGGACATACCTTGCCTAGCCTGCCTGCAGTCTGTACAGCCACTGCTGCGTCAGTACACCAGGGACAGGGCTCTCTTAAGTTTCACAAGGGATTTGTCAATAATATTTCATGCTCTCTCCTATTTGACTCAGGTTGTACAACAATCGGTGTCCGGACTTCGCTGATCAACCCAAGTTGTGCCACGGGCCGGGTTGTCAAATGTGTAACATTTGGTGGCACAATTGAAACATTTCCCACTGCTATTATTGATCTTCATACACCTTTCTTTACAGGAAAGATCCAAGCATGTCTTCTGCCTAACCCAATTTGTGATGTAATACTGGGTCGCATACATGGTATTAAAGAGTGTACACCTCAGCAAATAGCTGAATGGGAAGAGCGACATATTCAAACTGCAAATGCAGTAGTGACTAGAGCGCAAGCTACTAATATGTCGCATGATACACCTATTGAACCTACAGTTCATACCACTTGTGATGATGATGCTCCTATTTCACGGGAGTTGTTTGCAACATTGCAAAAGAATGATAATTCATTAAAAAAATTCTTTCAGTATGTTAACAAAAAGAATACAAGCAACAAACTTGCAAAATCTAGACATGACTTTATACTTAAAAATGGGATTTTGGTTAGAGTAATACGGGAAAAGGATTTATCCTTATGTTCTCAGATTCTTGTCCCATCCTGTATGAGATCTCGTATATTACGACATGCTCATGACTCGCAATGTGCGGGCCATATGGGTTTTTCGCGTACCAAATCCAGAGTGCTTTCGGCATTCTACTGGCCAGGCGTCCATAGAGATGTTACTCTCTATTGTCGGTCCTGTTTGATATGTCAAGAAGTTAAGGTACGGGGTCCATTTCATGCGGCTCCTATTCAAGCTGCGGACATCCCGATTAGACCATTTGATAAAATGGCCATTGACATTATTGGTCCAATGCTTCCATCTGCTAGAGGGCATACGCATATTCTTACGTGCATTGATATGTGCACTCGTTGGCCTGAGGCCATCCCTCTCAAGAACACTTCATCTGCCAGTGTAGCAGAGGCATTGATGTTAATCTTCTCACGCATTGGTTTTCCACGGAAAATCTTGTCGGATCATGGGGTTCAGTTCATTTCTGAATCCATGTCTCAAGTTATGAAGACATTAGGTATAGACAGATCTCTTAGTTCTATTTATCATCCGATGTCAAATGGGTTAATTGAGCGTCTCAATAGGACACTCAAGCAGTTGTTGGGTAAGATGACTCAAGACCATCCCCAAGACTGGGATCGGGTCCTACCCGCTTGTCTCTTTGCGTATCGCGAGGTACAAAATCAAGCAACGGGGTTTTCTCCGTTCCAGCTTGTTTTTGGCATGCAACCACGCGGTCCGATGTCGTTAATCCACGACTTATTGGTGGATGAGAATATTGAAGAGGAAACTCAATCCTCTTATGAGTATGTGATCTCTCTTAGAAAGAAAATCATAGATGCTTGTAGACTAGCTACTGCATCATCCGAACATGCCAAAGAAAAAGCTCGTCTATCTGCAAACAAATATAGACGTCTTCGCCAGCTCATACCTGGTGATGAAGCTTTTGTATTACTCCCTGCGCATAACAATCGTCTTTTAATTACCTGGAGAGGTCCTTTCAGGATCATCTCAAGAATATCCGATGTCGACTACATCGTTGATGTTAATGGCAAACATAAAACCTTCCACATTAACATGTTGAAGGAATATTACTCACGTCCTGATTACTTACAGTCAGTGTTTCAGGCAACTGACGATTCTACACCACCTATTCAACACTATTCTAGTTTGTCAGTCATCCAAGAAGAGGAATCTTCTTTCGATGATGTACAACTACCAATACCAGTTGTACCACTCCATTCCACTGAGAAATGGAATGATGTTACTATCTCATCTACTCTTACTGATGATCAACGTCAGCAAGTCTCTAAAATTCTACACACGTATGAGGATGTCCTCACTGACATCCCAGGTCATACGTCAGTCATCCAACATGACATTATTCTGACTGACGATACACCGATTCGAGTTCGCCCATATCCTATTCCTTTACACTTTCGTGATAAGGTTGATAAGGAATTGGATGATATGCTCCAATTAAATATAATTGAACCATCTTCATCACCATATTCTTCTTCTATGGTAATCATTAGGAAGAAAGACAACAATATACGTCTTTGCGTAGATTACAGGAAGTTAAACAAAGTTACAAAATTCGATGCGGAACCATTACCTCTTTTAGACGACTTATTAGAGAGATTATCTCATGCTACATTCTTTTCGAAATTTGACCTTTCAAAGGGTTATTGGCAAGTGCCACTCACTACGAAAGCAAAGCCATTCACCGCTTTCTCGACACCACGGGGTCTTTTTCAATGGAATTTTATGCCTTTCGGGTTAATGAATGCGCCAGCTACCTTTGTACGCATGATGCGCCGCATATTGTCTCATCGTCCCGATGTCATTACTTATATAGATGACATCTGTCTTTTTAGTGACTCTTGGGATGAACATATTCAGGGTTTAAAATCTTTACTTTCTACCTTACAGGATTATAACTTAACAGCGAAACCTTCAAAGGCTTTTGTCGGTTTTCATGACATCTCATTTCTTGGTCACCGTATAGGTCGCGGTTTAATGTATACAGAAGACAGTAACGTCTCTAAAATTTTAAACATCTCAGCACCTAAGACAAAAAAACAAGTGAGGTCACTCTTAGGACTAATACAGTTCTATTCTAAATTCATCCCTCATTTGTCTACTATAACTGCACCTCTTTCGTCTTTACTGAAGAAGGGCACACCTAATGTAATAAAGTGGTCGCAGGATCACCAAACGGCGTTAGACTATATAAAACAATTTTTTTCAAATAAGCCTTTTTTAAAGTTGCCTAACAAAGATCTCACCTTTGTTCTTCTCAGTGATGCTTCTTCCTACGCTATTGCGGCAGTTTTGATGCAGGAATACGGAGGCACCTTATTTCCCGTTATGTACGTATCCAGAAAGCTTACAACGAGCGAGATAAATTACTCCGTTCTAGACAAAGAGCTCCTTGCTCTTGTCTGGGCAATCACAAAACTGGATCGTTATCTCCTCGGATCACACTTTGTGGTGGAGTCTGACCAGAAAGCTCTTACCGCATTGAATACAGGGAACGTTAAGTCATCAAAGTCAGCGCGTTACGCTATAGCTCTTCAACCGTTCCATTTTGAGATACGAGCTATTCCTGGAGTGCAGAATGTGTTTGCAGACTGTCTTTCAAGATGCCCTAGTGAACTTGGTGAAACTAAACTACTTTTAGATGGAGAAACGTCCTCACCGAAACATGAATAACTTTGTACAGTGTCATTAATTGTACATCTGTGAAGACTATGTATAGTTTTGCAGTATTCGTATAAATATAACTTTCAGAACATACTTACATATGGATTATAACATTATTTCTTGTGAAGTAACGTTTTATAAGAACGGGAACAGTGATATTAAAGTAACATTTTTTTTTAGTATGGAAACATTGGTAAAAAGCAACAAATAGACATTCGTTAGTGTTATGGAACATATTACACTACATATCGTGTTCGTAAACTTATTTCGTGCATGGAACATTAGGAACATATTCTTGTTGACTCTAAATAGTTCTGAACGAATATTCACAATGACTGAAATTATAATTACTTAGAATAAATTACTAGTTATTTATTTATGTGTAATTAAGTACTAGAATTAGATTAATTCAATTTAATCAATTTGATTGTTTATAAATCACACATCTACTAACATTATTAGTGTCTCGCAATACGTGTAGTCACGTATCCCACTACATGATATTTTACTTTTAGATAACTAGTCAAACTTACTAGTGTTAGATATCAGTAGGTGCGTTGCTTCTTAAAGTGTTTAATTTTGCATTGCTTCATTTTTGCACATTGTATTTCAAAACTTTCTGTTCTTTTGATCATTGATTATCATCAGTGTTGCTGTTCATTTTCATTTTTGAAATCATATGTTTCAAATTTTGTTGAAAACTTAGTTGAATTTTATTATCATCTTTTTTGTTGATTCTTCATTTTCATTTTTTTCAACTTCTTTTTACTTCGAATATTACCACATCGTTCCAAAGTAGGTCGATGGTGGATGTGTGCTTTAATGCATACTGTCATTTAGTTATATTAATTTCAAGTCAATATTCTTTTCTTAATATGATATAACTTTATGCATTGTATATATTGTTGTAGTTTTGACTCACCTCTCTCGAGTAATTAGTTCGAAAAAAAAATTAATAGAATTAATTTTTTTAAGGGGAGGTAATAAGGGAGCTGTTACGTACATTTATTACCTAAGGGGGTAGTCGTCGGTCCTACCAAATGTACGCACCAGTTTTATGTAGTTATATTATTTGTGCGTTCGATTGATTCACGCACTGACGTGCACAATGCTGTGTGAGTTGCTTTGGACGCACGTGTAACCTAGTTGAGTAGTTTGTGACGTCAGGTTTTGAAGTGGAAACATGGAACTGGCTTGTGTCCATGATTGTAATTTTATATTGTGTATCCAATGGCATGTTGAAGGAAGCCATTTATTATTGTGATTTGTATTGGTCTTCAGGTCGAAGCCAATCGCAGTTATGTCACGTAAGTTATCGCCCACTTCTTATTTTAATGCTGCATAAAAAGGCCGCTCTACTACTAATCTAGCGGGAATTTTATCATTCCTAGAATGGATCTACAGAGTCGCTTGCCTTTAAGATTTGGATCGTAGACGGAGAATTCCTACGAGTAGAAGAAGTTATATTGTTTACCTTATGCACATGTTTTAAATGCCGTACATGCTTCAATGCCAAAGTCGTGGCATGGATGTAAAGAGAGGGTAGCCAACTGAAAGCCTTTAACTGATAGGATTATCGTATATGACTTTGTGTGAAATTATATGATGTACAACGCTATGTAGGATGAACGTCTGGGAATTTTAACAAATGTAATATGGAAGATTTCATCCCAGAGTATGAATACGTTACCATGATAGACGTCCTTGAAAGAAGGTCAACGGTCGTGACTGAGAAGGATATTATACGGTAACAGTTTTGTAATCCTTAGTCTATGGACAGAGGTCTTTACTAGAAGAGAATCTTCAGGAACTTTAGCAGCAATAATTAATATGTTGTCGTGTGATCTTTGCGCCTGTGACGATGTCCGTCTTGTCCACTTCGTGTCCTGGTGAATAAAATCTATGTAAAGTTACCAACGACTTGTGTGCTGCCAATACTTGACCAGTTCACCCAATTCAAGATACTTGTTGGTTTTCGTTTGAAAAAACATTGTTGACATTTATTCCGTTGTAACCATTCGCGTTTCAATTCATCACTATGAAAACGACACCAACACCGAGTTAATGTTTATTCCTTGACTATTTAAGGCGATTTGGTCTAATATCTTTATATCTTTTTGATGTCTAACGTCGGCCTATTTTGAGTTGAACTCTCGGGTGAAGCGCGCTTCTGCGCATGTGTCGAATTGAGAGACTTCCGTCATGTTGGTTTTGCTGAATGCTGTTCGGACAAGGGAAGTCCGGAGATTGGTCTCTGTGGTTTATTCTGGGGAATGAGATAGTTTCTCTGTATGACTATTATGTCAGTAATTCTCCCCAGTGTTTATTCTGAACGCCAAGAGATGGCGTGTGCTATTTGCTAGTGTGATTTTTCTTAGACCAAGGTAAAGAAGACATTTTCTGAACTTGTTCTATGCCTAGATGTGCAGACGTTCTATCGTCCGTCCATGTGATTGATTGACTATATATAACGACGACATGTTACCTAGCAGCACTAAATATTTGATGTACGCAGCATTATGTATTATAGGATATGCAGAGCCCAACAGGTACATTTGTGTAATGAACAGAGCCTTTAATTATGCTTCATTATTCATCTTCGGTGTGAGCGAAGCTCACCCAAGATAGAGCCATTTTGGACCCCGCTTTTGTCTAGCGGATTATCGATCAGAGAACAGGAATGCCCTTATTATCTGGTGATGATACAGAGATCTGTCTACTATAAAACCCATTACTGGTGGTTGAAGATTGTCGTCATATAAGCCTGCTAAATTTACGGCCTGAAATACTTCGCTAGAAGAGGTTCTGTCAGGGAGCCATTGATGATAAACATTTGCTAGCATTAACTGATGCGATTAGTCAGTTAGGGCCTGAGATGACAGACAACTAGAACTCTGAGTGCTTGGCAACTAAAGTTCAGTTGTATCTACATACGACACGAATGCCTATTTGATGTTGTAGACCATTTTTTTCCCAAGTATACGATGTTTTTGCCAACCTGGTCCAGTAACTGTAACCGTGCTGTCAGAGTGTGTGTCACATTAAATGTATGAAAACGTCTACAGTAGTCTACGTCATTGACTTTTATCTATGAGTGAGTGAGTGCGTGGTTTACTTGCCAACTCTACAGAACAGTCCATCCATTCGCGTAACTGACATTTACACTCTCACTCAATGTCAACATTACTTGTCAGGGCCTCAATACTTTATGGACAAGGTGATCTGTATACCCAACACTGTGTCGGTTCGAGTTATTATTCTACACCATCTATTGAATATCCAAGCGTTATGAGACATACAACTTTATCACCGAAGATAAAAAACAAAAAGCTGAGGAGAAAAAATTAGACAGAGAAGCTGAAGAGAGGAAACTTCAAGCTGCGGCTTAAGAGAGGAAACTTCAAGCTGCTGCTGAAGAGAGGAAACTTCAAGCTGAACCTGAGAATAGAAGATTAGACAGAGAAGCTGCTGCTGAAGCTGAAAATAAAAGATCTTCAAGCTGCTGCCGAAGAGAGGAAACTTCAAGCTGCTGCTGATGAAAGAAAAGCAAAAATGGAACATGAAGAAAAACTCTTAGCTTTGAAGTTTGAGAAATTAAAGGTGATGAATATGAGTGCTCCTCAAACAACTTCGAGTAAGATAAAGGAGAATACTTATAAAGTCAAATTGCCCCCTTTCAACCCTTTAAAGGACGACATAACCTTCTACCTTGATAGATTTCAATTAACATGCGTAACGCATAAGGTAGATAAGGAACAATATGTCGGACAATTGATGGGGTTACTTTCGGGTGAACCATTAAGTACTGTAATGGCAGTAGAGGAAACTGACAGAACTAATTATGATGTTGTCAGGGCAACATTACTTAAAAGATATCAATTAAAAGAAGATTATCGTCTTCGTTTTAAGACAATGCTACCAGAAACTGGAGTAGAGTTCTCTGACTTTGTTACGAAGATACGTCTTACATTCACACGTTGGATTGAGCTGTCTAAAACAGAAAAAACATAAGAAGCCCTTATGGACTTATTACTTCGAGATAATGTTATGTCATCTGTAAATGAGTCTTTCCTTGCTTTTCTTCATGAGCGTAAACCTAAGAACATAAAAGACATGGAAGAATATTGTTGCCAGTACGTCACTGCGCATCCCCATGCTACTGTTAGTAATGCTAAGGTGAAGGAAGAGTTGCCAGTTGCTTCTGCAGCACCATATGGCCCTAACTTTATGCATAAATTCCAAGGTGCTCAACACAACTTTAATAAGAAGAGCAATCGTAATTATGATCAGAATCAGGGTAGCCCATCACATAATGGGTCTTCTACAAAGAACTGGGGGTGATCTGATAGTCCTCGTTATTTCGGGTCCAATAATTATGGAAACTTTCGGAGAGGTAGTCACAATAGACACTATCAAGGCTATTCTTCGCGGGGACATCGAAACCAAACAGGTAGACACTATAATCAATGGGGAAATGACATTAGAGATTGTGGAAACTGGGATTCGAACCAGAACGGTGGTCACGGTAGATCAAGTTATGACAATTTCAGAGGGAATAATAATCGTGGTAGATCTAAACATAACAAACATAGATCTTATCAGCAAGCAAACTCTGCACAACAAGAGTCTCATGGTGCCAGTAATCAAGTGAATGATAATAAAAATTCGAATGCTGTCACTTGTTCTGCTTTTGACTTTGGGAGAGCATTTCAATGCCCCCAATGCACAACATTATTTGAACCGATCACAGTAACTACTTTAAGTTGTGGTCACCCTCTTCCCGCTCTTCCTGCTGCAGTTGCGCATGACGGGAGAGGATCGCTTATCTTGCATAAAGGTCGTGTGGATAGTAATCCAGTCTCAGTGCTTTTTATTCTGGGTGCACTACTATTGGGGTTAAGCAATCTCTTATAGTTCCTCGCTGTGCCACGGGAAAGGTGGTTAAATGTGTAACATTTGGTGGCACAGTAGAAAATTACTCGACTGCTATTATTCACATTGCTACTCCCTTCTTTACGGGAGATGTCCACGCGTGTCTTCTACCTAATCCTATTGCGGATCTTATCATCGGTCGTATTCACGGGGTTAAGGAATGCACCCCGCAGCAAATTGCGGCATGGGAAGAACGGAATATCCAAACAGCCAATGCAGTGGTAACAAGAGCACAAGCTCTTATTCCTCAAACTTCATCTACTGAAGTTAATGAAGTAAATAGCCAAGAGGATCACTTGGTGATTTCGCATGACTCGTTTGTGAAACTACAAGAAAAAGATCCGTCTTTAAAGAAATTCTTTCTTCTCGCTAAAAACGGTGATCCGAATCAGAATACAAATCGCAAATCATATATCACTTTGAAAAATGGTATACTAGTGCGTATGGTACAACACTCAGACACGTCTATGCATTCTCAAATTCTCGTGCCCAAAAGTATGAGAGCCCTAATTCTTCAACATGCACACGATTCTCAGTGTGCTGGACACATGGGTTTTTCTCGAACTAAGTTGAGAGTTCTGGGGTCTTTCTTTTGGCCATTTGTCAATAAAGACATACGAATTTATTGCCGGTCTTGCAAAATATGTCAAGAGGTCAAATCTAGAGGTCCACGGCAAGCTGCGCCTATTCAGGCTGCAGACATTCCTATTTGGCCGTTTCAGAAAATGGCCATAGATATCATTGGCCCTTTTAAGACTAAATCGGCCAGAGGACATCAATTTATCCTTACGTGCGTTGACATGTGCACACGTTGGCCAGAGGCTATCTATCTTAAGAGCATTTCCACTGCTGATATCGCAGACGCTCTTTGGCCTTTTTTTCTTGTTTGGGTTTTCCCGGAGAAATATTGTCAGACCATGACACACAATTGATATCAGACACAATGTCGCAGGTAATGTCTACTCTGCACATTAAAAGATCTTTGAGTAGTATTTATCACCCAATGTCTAATGTGTTAGTTGAGCGTCTTAATAGAACACTCAAGAACTTACTTGGGAAGATAACTGAGGATCATCCTCAGGATTGGGACAGGGTTCTACCCGCGGCTCTCTTTGCATATAGAGAGGTCCCCAACGAACATACAGGATTTTCTCCTTTTGAACTTGTCTTTGGCGCGTGACCGCGCGGTCCTATGTCTTTACTGCATGATCTGATAACTGCTGGTAATATCGACAATGACACACAATCTTCATATGAGTATGTCATTGCTCTAAGGCAAAAGATTATTGAGACATGCAAGCTAGCAACTTTCTCATCCGAATTTGCTAAAGAAAAGGCAAGGCGATTTGTTAATAAGAAGAGACGCCTACGTCAACTTTGTCCTGGAGACAAAGCGTTTGTTTTACTTCCTTCTAGGGAGAACAGACTTCTTATTACATGGAAAGGTCCATATACAATAGTCTCGAAAATTTCCGATGTCGACTATGTTGTCGATATTGATGGAAGGCATAAAACCTTTCATATAAATATGCTTACGGAATATCATGAACGACCAGACTATTTGCAGCCTTTTTTCCAGGCGACGGACGATTCTCCAGTCCAACAAGGTCATATCTCATCCCTGTCAGTTATACAGGATGAGGAAACTACTTTTTCGGATGTTAATCTACCTCTTCCTGTGATTCCACTTACTTCTACGGAATCATGGAGAATCATTACTGTTTCTTCTAATTTGTCTTTTGAGGAACAGCGACAAGTATCTTCTACGCTACAAGCATTTCAGGATGTCCTTACCGACATTCCTGAACACACACATGTCATTGAACATGACATTATACTTACTGATCATAATCCGATCAGAGTAAGACCTTATCCTATTCCTATTCATTTTCAAGCACAAGTCGAGAAAGAATTGGATTAAATGTTACAATTGAAAATAATTGAACCATCCACCTCAGCATATTCTTCGTCCATGGTTATTGTTCCAAAGAAAGACAATAACATACGCCTTTGCGTAGATTACCGCAAATTGAACCAAGTTACGAAGTTTGATGCTGAACCTATGCCTTTATTAGAAGATCTACTTACTAGACTTTCTAACTCTCGATTCTTTACTAAACTTGACTTGTCGAAAGGCTATTGGCAAGTTCCGTTAACTGAACGCGCCAAACCTCTCACTGCTTTCTCAAAACCTAGGGGTTTGTTTCAGTCGAATTTTATGCCTTTCGGGCTTATGAACGCCCCAGCTACTTTCGTACGTATGATGCGTCGAATTCTCTCATATCGTTCAGATGTCATTGCATACTAAGACGACATCTGTCTTTTCAGTAATACTTGGGAAGATCACTATTTGGGTTTAAATGAATTACTGTCTACTCTACGCGAGCATAATTTGACTGCAAAACCCTCTAAAGCCTATGTTGGGTTTAGTGAAATTTCTTTCCTGGTTCATCGTGTTGGTCATGGTCTATTGAAGACAGAGGACCAAAATATTTCTAAGATATTAAATATCTCTGTGCCTAAAACAAAAAAACAAGTGCGTAGTCTTTTGGGATTAATACAATTCTACGGAAGATTCATTAGGAATCTATCCTCTATCATGACACCACTCTCAACCCTATTGAAGAAAGGGTCTCCTAACATGGTGCGCTGGTCCCAAGAATGTCAATCTTCATTGGATCAGATTAAGAATTTGTTCTCATCCCCACCTATCTTAAAGCTACCTATGGCTGATAAGACTTTTGTTCTTCGTAGTGACGCCTCATCCACAGGGATCAGAGCGGCACTAATGCAGGAGTATTCAGGAACTCTGCATCCTGTAATGTATATCTCTGGGAAACTGAATGCGGCAGAAAGGAATTACTCGGTTTTAGACCGTGAATTGTTGGATATGGTTTGGTCAATCCTGAAGTTACAAAGATTCCTTCTTGGTGCGCATTTCATTTTGGAAACAGACCAAAAAGCTCTTACAGCTATTCAGTGTAAGAACTTGAAGAGCTCGAGATCTACTCGATATGCTATTGCTCTTCAACCTTTTCATTTCACGGTACGAGCTATCCGCGGTTTGGATAATGTGATGGCAGACATACTGTCTAGATGCCCACATGAGTCCACTTAAGTCTTGTGTCCTGGATTTTTCTGATACACTTCTAGAACTTATGTCTCTTCAATATAACAATATATATTAACACATTTGTTGTCACCTTAGAGTGGTAAATTAATTGTTTTCTTTCTCTATTACCATCTTTGGTGTAATGGAGAAGGTTGAGTTAATATAATATAAAGGTCAAAAAAATTAATGCGGCCACATGTAATACTTAAAAATATAATAGTAATTATAGTACATTATAGCATGTTGCTAATTGTGTCATTTATATTGTTCTCAGTGCAAACTAGTACCAGGTACGGAGTGCTTTTGAGAATCATGACGATGCCATATGTCACACTTACATACTATTTGGATGCTGCTTACATTGATCTTCGGGATACAGCATTATTTTGTATAGATGCCATCTTCTATTAGTTAGATTGTACTCTTGTATTGTCATATGTATGTATAATGACCTTACAAATTTTGATTATGTCCATCCATTAGATAATAGTGATTATATAGCATGAGACTTATATAGATTTATATGTTCATATGACTTCTCGATATATGTTGTCATTCACATTGCTATAATATTGATATTGCATTTGTTGATATGTATGTGATTTTTGTTAGCATCGCCAGCAACTGAGATTTCTTTGATGGTACCTTCCGGATATATGTTACTTGGAGAAAATATTTTCTCTTATCTTGTGAGGTGCGTTTTTGTTCTCACTAGACGCTCTGTTGAGCGTCGTTTGAGCCTGTCATTAAGACATTATCTTATGTTGTTTGTTGTATCGGCGCATCATTCATGCGTATTGAGCATGTTGTATCTTGCTCATTGATGTATTTCAAAAAAAATGTTCATTTTTTTCCGGAGGGTGTGGTAGTCTGTTGCTGTCGTTTTTGACGGTTTCATAAGACGTAAATCTATTTAATATTTTTTTGATAATCTAAGGTAGAGAACTGTATGTTAACTCCCTGGGACAGGTTGATTTTGGGTTATCTTCTCTTTGTTTCATTAATTGTGTTGACCGGTTTTAAGTCGGGGTTAGCTGTTCTCAGATCTGTTCTGTCTATGCATGCACAAGCTTTTTAAGCGCGACACGGAGAGACTTCCGTCAGAGGAGTGATGAACTGGGTTCTGACCGGACTAGCATGTCCGTAGTTCTTCTCTGCATTATGTGGGGGAAAGATAGTCTTCTGTGTGACTGTGATGTTAGTGATTCTCCCCAGAGTTATTCTGTTCGTCAAGAATGACGACAGTTATTATTAGTGTATTTCTCGGATTCTGTCAAAGGTAAAAGAAACTTTATTATTATGCCTAGATTGCAGAACATTTTGTGTCGACCTGTGAGTACAGCTCACAGTTCTTTGAGATGCAGAGTCCATTATGTGTGCTCGATGTAGCCAGCTAAGACTATTTGTCTAACTATTATACAGAAGCCCAGTGAAGAGAGATTATTATGAAAACCGCATGTTAGCGGTATGTTTCGGCATGGATGATTATGCCTGCCTATGAAGAATACACAGTTGTTCACATTATTATAGAGGCCCGATATTTCGGCCGATATCTTTGAGCAGAAGAAGAAGTGACTGGCGTGTGAAGCCAGATGAAGTCTTGACTTTCATTATACAAGTTCATAGACTTTGATATTAAGCAACTGAAACCGCCTTTATCGTGCGGGATATTTGTTAAAGGACTACCTGACGCGTTTAGTCATAGGCCCTGAGCTACAGTATTAAAGAACGTAAATTATCAAGCCAGCTCTACTAACATCTTATACATGAGCTATGCAAGATTTATGATGCTCGATATTTATAATCATTACCACACATGAAATGTCCATGATCCTTGTTCAATTGACGGTGTCGTCTATCAGCGTATGTCCTGTAATAAACGTTTGAAGAAAAGTCATCAGTACTAACTACATTTATGACTGCTACTTGTGGTGGAGTGAGATTGGTGTGCATAAGAGCCTATACGACTTTGTGTCCACGATCTGATGATATCTACATACACACCTACACTCTTAACCACATCATATTACGAGCATTAAACTCCTGGGAAGCTGTACATTGTTTGAGTGTATGTTTTGTTACACCCGGTCAGCGCCTCAATATTTGTTGACCCAAATACACGACAACATTACACTGTCCAGGCACGACTCCACCTTACCCACAAAACAGCATTTAACACTGACATTTTTTTGTTGGAGCCTTGCACAACTTATATGCATGTCTTCCATTCAGATTTTTATCCCACTCCGCTTTCCATTCATCTGTTATTTAATCTTTAATTAAGCTCTTAATCTTTGATTTACTCGTCCCTACATTAACTAGATTTTTATCAGATCTAACTTTCTTGGCTTCTTTATCTGCCTTTTCATTTCCCTCTATGCCAACATGTGAAGGTATCCAAGCAATTAAGACTGAATATCCTCTGGAATATAAGTATGTAGTAGCCAGAAATATCTCCTCTGCTATATCAGGTCTATTCAGTTGCGGTTCCAGAGGTTCTCATTGGGTGTGCTGCACTGTTCATTCATTTAAAACACTAAACATAACACTCACAAATTGTGACCACCATGTAAAATATCAACCCAGACACAAATGTGTCTAACCTATTTAAAAGTGAAGTCCATTTTTCTGTCTTTCTTTGTTACAAAAACTTCAATAACTCTGTCATTGAAATCACTGCAGGAATCAATCATTTTACTCTCGATGCTTAGCATGGCTAATGCTGAAAGGCGGTTGTCAGAGATGGTGCTCCGTAGGAAAGTTTTTATTCTTTTTAGTGTAGAAAAACATCTCTCTGGTTCTACTGACGTCATAGGGGTTGTGAGTATGATTTTCACAAGACAATTTACTTCAGCAAGAGAATTTTGTAGTCCACTTTTAAAAATTATTTCATGAATTTTGAAAGGCCCAGAAAAGTGATGAAACTCTTCCTTTTCATAAAGTACGGATAGTTCGGTCTGAAGTCTCTCTTTATTCAACATCGGGTATGCCGCTACAGTTTCATCAAGTTCTCTTGACGGAAATTCTCGACTGTAAAGAGGAAATTGTTCTAGAACCAATAATCTCGCTGCGGAAAGATGACCAGTAAACGCAAATCGTTCCTTTGCTTGAAAGCAAATTGTATCACATACTTCCTTAACAAGACTGTTTAGATCAATATTCTTTTTACGTTTTCTAGAATCTGTTGTTTGTTCTGAATCGTGGAAGTTAACAGAGATGTCAATGTTATTTCTGATACCTGAAATCACACGATGAAAATCCTGCACTGCTGAATAAACTGTCAATGAATTAGCATTGCGGCTTTGAAGTTTATCATACAAAACATCAACATGTGGCATGATACGGTGGAAGAAGGAAAGCCAAAACAAGAAATCGGTATCATTCAACACATGGAGAAGTCCAGTCGCTGCCTGGACTGTTGCACAATTACCTGACTCGCGCAACTCACCAAAACATTCTTTCAGTTCATCTTTGTTTTCATAGACTGTGGAAACAGTCCTGGAGTTGAAATTCCACCTAGTGTTACATGTTGACGGAATTTTTTTACACTTTTTCTGCAGAACCGAGAGACGTTGTGGTGATCTTGAAAATAATGCAGGTATTCCTGACAATGTGTGAAAGAAAATACGCACTTCTGAATTTTGTGATACAGCTTTTTGCATTATTAGATTTAGCTGGTGTGCATAACAGTGAATAAAATGAGCATGTTGGTATTTTTGTTTAATTATACTTTGTACTCCACCTTTCTCTCCACTCAGCGGCACCGTCATAGGTTTGAGCTATTAGCTTGGTATAGTCATCTTTCAGAATAAAAATCAGTTGTAGTAAAACGTATTCTGACAGACCTTGAGCGTTCTGTGAAATAGGGTTGTTAAATCCCCAAAATCTTTCGTGCACCTGACCCTCGTGCTCATAACGAAAAACAAGAACTTGTTGTGTCGTTGCTGCAACATCTGTTGTGTCGTCCGTCAATAACAGCAAGGAATCTTGCTTTGCTTATGTCGCTAGCAATTTGAGCTCTGCACACTTCTAGGATACATTGTAGAAGCTCGTTTTGAATTGTTTTTGAATGCCCTTTGAAAACAGTAGCAGTTTCAAAATGAGTTCGCAATGTATCATCCAGTTTAGAAGCAAAGTCTAGTAATCCTCCAAAGACGCCCTGATTAGCAGACTCCAAACTTTCATCATGACCACGCAGTGGAAGTTCAAATTTCCCACAAAACTTTATGCAGTCAATTATTTTTGAAAGAATGTTTCTGTTTCTTTTCACCTCTTCATTGTGTTTATTAATATTTAATTTGTATGCCTCGCTTAACCGTGAAGAAATATCCACTGTCCCCAGCATCCCCAATGCTACAGCGTATCTAACGTGGACTGTGCTATTTTCGTGTTTCTGAAGCTTGCTATGCCTGTCTTTGTCCATGTAGTATCACCGTTGAAAAGTAAACAAGGAAAAAAAATAATGCATTCTTTATATTACAGCCACACAACCAGTCATGATGTTCGTAAATTTCTCTGTTAAATTTTCTCTGGTATGTACTGTTCCTGCTAGTCGAGGTCTGGATAATTTTTAGATTCGGAAGAGGCCGACCTAGTATTTTTACACGGCATTTTTCAGCGAACGACAATCGCGAAAAAACAATTTCTTTTAAATTTGTAACAGTTACTTCACTCATTTCTATAATTATTCAGCACACAAGAAAATATCAGCATTAAATTAATCTCAAAACAATGCAATTGACCAACGTTTTACGGCATTGTGGTGAACGCGCACGTAAACAGTCGCTTGATAGATTTAATTTCCACTTGAGCTGTGTTCCGTTGCAGCACTTGTTAACTTTTTGACTCCGCAATTATTTTTCACCCTGTGCCGTAATTTTCATTCGTGATAGTCTAAAAACCACGATCAGAGCGTTGTTCCGGAGTCAAAGAGTTTAATAAATTCAACCCAAACGCAGCTGGTCTCGTGCTGTGTATAACAAGCATTTGCTTATAAGAGGTCAAGGTCACTTGAACTGTAATCGTTTGCAGCACTCCACAATACGGTGGGTTGGATAATTTTTTTTTTTTTTTTGTATTCAACCCTTCCGGTGTAACCTCAATTTTTTGGTCTGTCCGGATTACGTATTAAAGTAGAGACAGTATGCAGTCCTTTTTTTTACAGGGAGTGCTGCAGCTCAACAGCACATTAAAGAAAACCGCCACTGGGTCTATTACATTCTCGTAAGTTTCGCCGTTCAGTCCTTGAATAGAAGTCGTTCGATGTGCACTGTTTTTTTTTTTTTTTAAGTTGTCCGCATTGAATCTCTTATATTTGTGATTAAACATATTAATACTACTTATTTTTGTGATTAAAATAACCAAACTATTCATACTATATTATTTTTGTGATTATACTGTAAACAGTTCATAGCTATTTTGGCGATAACAGTATAATGGCAGTGTTCATATCGTGATTATAAGACACGTGTACAGTATTCATACTGTACTTGTTTGTGTTTAGGCCTTATACTACTTATTTTTGTGCTTTAATATATTCATAATGGGTCCTAAGTGTAGTGACAAAGTTAAAAAAAAACCCATAAGTAGTGGACGGAATTGCATACTGGAAAGGTTGGATCCGAAATTCGACAGTTCAAAATTAAATCGTGGGTTAGAACACCAAATAGCCTGTTACAGAGAACTTCTTAGGGAAAGGAAGAATACATCAATGAGGCAAACGTCTTTGCTCTCCTTTTTCAAGACGCAACCGCCACAACCAACTTCAGTCACTCCACCCTTAACCCTTCAGATTCCGAGCCATTGACATCAGCCCCAGCCCCTGTTAGATCTCCTTCAAAGTCCCCTTCTCCTAAAAGAATTAGATTTAGTTCCTCCAATTCTGATGATAAGCCTCCTCTATTTTCTCCATCTTATTTTCTAAGTCTAGAATCCCCCTAAATGCCTAAATTACCAACATTTTAACTGTACATACTGTATATATTCATCGTCTACTTGCTCAAGAATAATTTTAAGGTAAGATGTTATTTACGTATTTTTTATTTATTACTGTATTTTCTTTATACTTATGTTTATTTCTGTTTATTTAGGTGTTGCGCGTGTTCACAAGTGATATATAGTTAGTTACTTACGTTTTTTAACGGTCCTAATGCATTTGCAAGCTAAATAAAGTCTATGCTTCGACTTTCGTCGATATTCGACTTTCATGCTCTGGTCCCTAACCTGTCGAAAGAGTGAGGTATGCCTGTATACCTTTAGAAGCAAGATAATCAAGGTTTCCAAGACTTCTGTGTGAATATGGACAGGTAAATCAGACGGGAGGAGATACTGTTAAACAAATAATGGATAGTATAATAAGCAGCATGTTGATTGTGGCATCGTCTGAATAAGGGAAGAACCCAAAACTGTTGTCTGATATCATCAGAATCATTTATCATCAGAACATTTATATAATATCAAGAGTTATATTAGCTGAGTACCTGTAAATCTGCTACAAAAAAAGTGAAAGTCATGCTGAATTAACATCTCTGACAAGAAAGCTGAATGGTTTATAAGAAAACCCTCTTTATTGTAAACAAAGAGAAAAAGCAACTTCAGTTTGCACATGGATATTTATATATTAACCAACAGACAAGACTGTTAAGAAAATAATCAATGTACAAACAAAACCAAGCTCTATGACCTACAACATTGTGACGTATAATGGAAATATAGACTACCGTATCTGAATAGCCTTTTTTTCTCGTTAGCGTCCTAAGTTTTGCTAACTAAGTCTAGCATTCCTGCCTGTCTGACTCACCTGTTAATCCACGCCTCTTTTTCTGTAAACACGAGCTAACGAAGTTGTTTACCAACTTTCGCAACCTGCCAGTCAAACAGGGGGCGAACCACGTTTGTTTACCTGAGTTTCTCACACAAGCGATCTGTCAATCATCGGATAACAGACAGATGCACTTGGAACGCACGTGGAACAGTTAATGGCCTTTTGAAGATTCTCTCAATAAGGGAGCTAATCCTGTGATGTTCGTACATACAGTGAAAGATAATTCTTTGATCTCAGAAGCAAACAGAAATCTAGGGGGAAAACCGTTAGACGGCGTAAGTTCTGTTGTCGGTAGCAACGGCCAACAGAGCGACCGTGGAAAACTTTTATCTTGGGAAACGTAGTTTCAGATTTCTCTGCTAGGAAACAGAGTGTGAGAATTAACACCCTCTTGATATCATCATAACACGATGGTATATATACTGTGTCTCCTAAAATCGGTTATCAGTCATCGCTCAGAAATTTTGGATAATCTAAGCACGTTATTCTAGAACCACTGTGGCAGTTGTGTTAATAGATTCATGGGGATCTTATTCTGATTTTTCTGGTAATATAAAAATTTGTGCTTAAGCGCATTAAAGTGTTAAAAGTTTTATCATTTTAAATTCACTGTGATTTTCTAGGTGTTAGAACTAGTGAAATAAATAACGCGTAGCGATTTGTGTACCAGTTGTGAAGTTAATGATAATTTAACATCCCGCTTATCACACAGAAAGATACGGTTTAGCTGACTAAATTAAAAATGCTAGGTGACTGATAATTGACAGAATAGAATTCACTTTATATTGCATTTTGTGTAATTTTAGTAAGTGATTGTTGTTTAAATATCATACGACTTAACAAACCGACGCCGACCCTCTAATAGCTACTTAGCGACAGGCGATATTTGTTAAAGTGCGCGTATGGATGATTAAACGATAACTGACCGGATAGGAATAGGCTAGAGACACCGTGTGCTTATATGTAGATATTTTATTAGCAGTAATTTTTCATAATGTTCCTCTATCCTTTGGCAACCTGATCAACGGCGACTAGCGGTTTTTTATTAGGTTTTATTCGGTCTATATTTTGGTCCATTGTGGTCTATGTTGGCCTTTTCTCCATTTACTGATTGAATTAAAGTTGTCTTCGTCTGGTTTACGCGTCTAAAAGTTCAGCTGTGAACAGGACCGGCCACAGAGACTAACTGACATTTTAATAGTAAATCAACTGGACTACGAGTATAAACACCAGCAATTATTTATGCAATTTTATCAGCCCACTGGGGCGTAAAAGATATAACATTTCTCCCAACTTTTGATAGTCGTTTTCATCGGATTTATCCAGCAAGTTACGCTATTTCAGAATTGGCACTCATCATGTTTTCCTACTGTTTACTGTGAACACCAGATCTCAGAGAGGGTCTGCATTAACTATTCGAGGTGACATTTGTTTATCCAGGAATCACCCACCAAATTAGGCGTTCCCCTTATGAAATTTAATTATTGAATGGAGGGACTGGGGCCCACTTTTGAAGAAAAAATCAAACGGAATATATCTATTCAGACATTGCATGTCCAAGAGATTTTTTTTTTCACCAAGAGTAGGTAAGAAGCGAATGGGTGGCCACGTATGACAGAGAGAGAGAGAGAGAGAGAGAGAGAGAGAGTGAAACATTTGTCTTTTTTACAGGGAAAATTGTATCATCTAAAGTCCGTTTAAATATTGTTTACTTTATTGAATAATGTTTGGTAGGAATTTTTGTTCTTTCTTTACTGTCTATACTGTAACCTAGTGCTAAACTTTTAACCTTTGGGATTATTAACTAATCGAGTTCTTATCTTCTCTATGAGGGGAGGGCACAGGTATTTTGTTATTTTTCTATATATGTAATTCTGATGTATTTGATCTTCTTCTTTAGATATTCGATGTTGTAAAGTTTAATGATAATAAACAACAAAAGATCTTAACTTTGTGTGTTGGTCAGACCCACACCCAAATTAACCATAGTTTTTTTCACGTTTGTGTGTCTTGTTGTCACATAGCTGTGTGTGAGTGTTTAGTGTAACTTACAATTCTCAATATAGGAAGGTGCAAGATTGTCTTATAATAAATTATAGTCGTATAGATAGGCTGGACTAGAGAAACTACCCAGTCCAGAGACAGATCTTCTCCTTAAACTATCCACTAGTGAAAATCTATTTCTTACACCTTTACTTCTCACGTACTATTTCCATCCCCTATACTCAGGCGGGACCTTAAATAACTTTAAAACCTATCTAAGTACGACAGAATGGATGGCTCGTTTCCGGGATTTGGTCTAAGTCTGAGTCTAGATAAATGACTAACGTCTGATATTGTATCTTAGTCTAACTCTAGATAGAGTGTGGTGCGTCTTGTTTGTGAGTTAAGGAAAATTAAAAATAATTATCCCTTAGACAACGTTCTTGTTTTCTGGGTTTTTGTTTCTTTCCACAGCGTCTTAGAATTTACATACAGTTTGATTTTGATGGTGATCTTTGTTGTAGATATGATATATAATAATTTTGTACAAAACGACCGCTGGTACGCGTGATTGTTTATCAATCACAAAATATTTTTGGAGCAGTGCAGTGTGAGCATAGCAAAGGAAGTGCATTCTGGCAGTCGCCAAGTTAATAGCTTTCCCTAACTCCAAAACTGACTTCAGGTGTGAACGAGTGTGGTGGATTTAAATAAGGAAATTCTTTTTTTTCTCCTTAATATTTAATAAACATTTTGTTCCACAATAGTAATAGTAGATTTTCAGTTTTTAGCCTGATCTACCATCTTTATGGTTTAAGTCGTCTGCATTAGGAGCCTTTTGCCAGTTAACAGCAGCGATGCATTAGATAACTGATAACAGGGAGGAGGAAACACAGTAATAACAGACATTTTCTTTTTTGAGTACTTCTCTTAATTTTTTAGGGAGCAGTGTATCCTTTCTTCTTTCTTTCTCGGGTAAGTTGCAGTCTGTTATTTGCCATGGCCGAGCGTGCAAAACTTAGAACAATGCTAAGAGAGGAAGCGAAGGGCGTAGGATTACTAGGTGCAGAATTTCTGGCTTTTGTCAATGAAGAACTCGACAAATATGAGGCAGAGAAGAAAGAAGCAGAAACTAGAGAGAAAGAGAAAAAAGACCGTCAATTGGAAAGTAAGAAAATTGAGGCTGAAATGGAAACTCGCAGACAAATGAAGCGAGAGAGAGAGAGAGAGAGAGAGAGACAGAGACAGAGAGAGACAACATGAGGAAAGAGAGAATGATCAACGACTTCAGCACAAAGTGGCGCTAAAGACTTTAGATGTCAAAAGTTATGGTGCAGCGTCTAGCTCCCGCAACGGAGAGTCGTCATCACCTCAGTCACCTTTATCTGATCATTCCAGTAGTCAGTCTCCTCAATTAGCGGCTATGTCTTTTGCCCTAGAATCCTTATCAAGCCCCAATGAGAAAATTGACACTTATCTAGAAAGATTTGAGAGAATGGCAACACTGTATGGTTTAGAAAGTTCGCGATGGTGTTTGAAGCTTTCCAAGGCTTTGAAAGCCAATGCATATGATGCGTATGTGAAACTGGGAAGCAGCAAGCAAGACAATTACGAAATTTTGAAGAAAGCTTTACTTGAGCGATTCGAAATGAACGCTCGCAAATTTTTGTAACTGTTCCTGAACTGCAGGAAGGAAGGAACCGAGACGTTTGCCCAGTTCTCTTGCCGTCTGAAGGGATATTTGACGAAGTGTTTGGAGCTTTCAGAGCTTCGTTGCACTTTTGAATGGTTAGAAGAGCTCATTCTAACTGAGCAGATCAAAAGCACTTTGTCAAATGAAACCCGTAGATTTCTTGCTGAACAGGGAGCTGTAAAGCTGGAAGACATTTTAAGTAAGTCTGAGCGATATACCAATGCGTTGGCCGAGCTTCAGGCCCAAAACGCAAGCCTACAGATGAGCCTTCTCGCAAATAACCTAGAGCAGTTTTCCCATTCATTTTCCCATCAACACCCAGGAGAAACCTTGCCTCAGAACCCCCTCAATTAAAATCAAAATTCTACAAAACTCGATAACCCACTAACCACCATGATCAGCCAAACATCACTCATGGCAGCCAGGCTAGAAAGGACACGACAAAGGGAAAACCCCTGCGCAAGGGACATCTGATCAGAGCAAACACACCGGGCCAAATCGGATCGGTTGCTTGCAAACAGACTCGCAAAGGAGTAGTAATGTCAGTGATTCTCAACCTGAGGGTGAGAGGCCTTCTACGCGAGGAACTGTTATATTGAACGGGACTTCAACTAATTGTTTGTTTGATACAGGTTTGAGTTTTGATTATACTGTCTCTTGGCATTTGGTCAAACCTGGTCAAGAAACAGACGAAACCGTCAAATTATGTGGAGTTTTCACATGAGATACACCCATAACGCTTCCAGTCGCACTGGTGAAAATACACTCGAAATTCGTCCGAGGTGTTATTAAAGCGGATAGAATGGAGGATCCGATCTACCCAGTCATACTTGGTTGTAGATATGTGTTTATATGGAGACCGAAAGAGCCGATTGTGGCAACAGTAACTACAAGAGGGCAAACGAAAAAGGAACGGGAGCCTGCACCTAATATGTTACCTATGGAACTGAAAGAGGCGCAACAAAAGGACCATATCTTGGAGCTCTGCTTTAAAAAACTGCCCATGGCCAAGGACACCAGACACAACGGAGACATATTTTCTAAGGATGGAGTGCTGTATCAAAGAACGGGCGACCCTGAACAGGGACATAATCAGCTCCTACTACCGACGCAGTACAGAGAACAAATATTAGAAATAGAGCACTCTCTTCCCTTTCGCGGACATATGGGACAAAACGCCACTATACAGCGAATAACTACTCACTATTTGTCGCCAGGAATGAACATTGATATCATCAGATATGTGAAATCCTGCGCCAAGTGCCAACGTGTGGCACCCAAGCATTGGACACCCCCCAGTTCCTATGGGAGAAATGCCAATAGTGGGGACACCATCTGAACGAGTACCAGTCGACATTATAGGACCACTAGAAAGAACTAACAGAAGGAACAGGTTCATCCTGACCTTAGTTGACACATGCATTATGTGGGCCGAAGCTATACCGCTAACATGCACGGATTCCAAGCATGTCGCAGAAGCCCTGGTGCAGATTTTTACACGGTTGAGATTCCCTCAACACGTTTTGACGGATAACGGATCCCAATACCGTAGAATGTTAATGGAAATCTTTAAGATCTTGAGAGACCAGCACATCTATATCAGCCCCTACAATCAACGGAAGCCTCACCATGATGTTACGTAAGCTGGGACAAGAGAAACATGAAGATTGGGACCTTTTTATTCCTGCAGCCTTATTCGCCTATGGGGAAGTCCCACAGGCCTCTACAGGTTTACGACCAGCTACACTTTTATTCAACAGGCTTATTAAGGGCCCACAAGAAGCCTTACTACGGTAACTGAAAGACCAAAAGGCTGATGAGACAGTCGTCTCAGCATTCAACTATGTATCAGAGTTAAAGGAAAGGTTAAAAGTAGGATGGGATCTAGCAGCAACCAACATTAAGCGAGCACGCATGAAGCACGCTAAACGATACAACAGAGCAGCGAAAGAGAGAGACTTGCAACTGGAGAGAAAGTTCTGTTGCTACTTCCTACCGGAAGCAACAAACTACGTATCGGATGGCAATAGCCGTTTTCCGTCCTTAAAAAGATCTCGAGAACGAACTACAAGATCTCTATTAAAGGAAAGGAAAAAGTCTACCATACAAATCTTAAAGAAATATTTGGAAAGATCGGTGCCTTCCCCCGAACATCTATCTTGGTTGCTATAGCAACCGAAGATGACGATAGTTGCATGGAATACCCACTGCAACAAACGGAATCGTTTAAAGATGTTAAATTCGGCAACACTCTCTCAGAAGCATAACAGACAGAAACTAAGGCGTTACTGAAACAGTACTCAGCAGTCTTAACGAACATACCTGGTCGAACACATCTCGTAGAGTTTGATATGAAGCTGAATACAGCAGAAAGGAATTATTCGACCGTGGAGAGAGAATGTTTGGCACTCATGAATGGAATCAGGAGACACCATAAATATTTATACGGGGTTCCATTCACAGTACAAACTGACCATGCTCCATTGGCATTCCTAGGAGCCAATAAGGATTTTAATGCAAGGATTATGCGATGGGCTCTATTATTAACCGTGTACTCGTTCAAAGTACAATATATACCAGGGAAGGAGAATGTTGGAGCGGATTTTATGAGTCGAAATTCGAGCACGGAGGAGGATGACGCAACTGAGGATAGCAATCACTCGAGAGCTATAGATGACAGTAGTTTTATTTCAATAAATGAGATATGAAAGGGTTTCACATCTTCAAAGCCCGGACGAACTGTGGCGTATAATGGAAATATATAGTACCGTATCTGACAGCCTTTGTTTTCTCGTTAGATATTTTCATATTATTTGGAATTGAAAACAAAATATATCCTAATTATAACCCATCAGAGGTTGAACGGGATATTTTTCTTCATTAATTTTTTAAAAAAAAGATACCTAAGTTTTGCTAACTAAGTCTAGCATTCCTAAAAACTTACTATAGAAGTCACAATATAGGCATGACAGGTGATAAGGTTTTAAGTATAGATGCCCCAGGAGATGCCCAATCAATACTTAAAAGATATATACATAAAACAAAGGAAAACATATAAGGTTAGTACTTCAGAAAAGACATTCAACCAAATAGAAATTAAGCAACAAGAACTAACAAATCGTAAAAAAAAGAAAACCAACAGAAACAAAAAAACTTACTAACTACTCATCGGACAAGGAAGGACAACGAGGTTTAAGAAAAAGAAAACAACAACTCAAAAAGAACAAATACTAATACAAATTAAAACCAAGTGTAAAGGACAATAGTTATCTATAAACAATACAAAAGAGAAAATAAAATGGACAAATACTAATATAAATTAATATCAGCAACTGCAAAAGACAACAGTTATTAAAATTGAATACAAAATTAGTAAATAAAATAACACTAAATACCCCAATTATAACCAATTTTCAGGTTGAACTGGGTAGACCAAGATGGAGCGAGAAGAGGTAATAACGGTCTCCTGTTAAGTGCCCGCTCTCCACCCATCACCTCTTCAAAACAACAACAACAACTGTAGAAAACAAATCAAGTAAATCAAAACACTAACTGAAACGTGCCTTCATTTTAACAGCTTACAATCCATGGGAGACTTTTGAAATAAGGTAACATATTTAAATACCTGGGTGCACTAATAGCATCAGATGAAAGATGCCACTCATAAATAAGAAACAGTCTAGCTCTGGCAAAAACAGGTTGTCCCTGTGTAGTTCCTGGGGAGGTAGAAGACTCCTGCTTCCCCCTGGCATGGTGTACGAGCACAAACCTTCAACAAATACGCACCAAGCACTCGTGCCCTATGCTATTTGTTCAAAGTTTTTCCATGTCTTCTTTATTTCATTCATGCTCTTTTCTCCATGTGCTTGTGGTCTCCTATATTTCTCTTATCCTGGGGATTCAAGAACAAGAACTACCTTGTAATGCTATCACCTGGTTTTCTTAATGTGTCCCCTACCCAGCGATAGCCTCTTCTACCAGCCCTTTATTCCATCAGTTCCACATTAGTGATCTTGTCAAATTATTTCAGTTCTTTTATTCTGCACAAGCACCCATTAATGAAAATCTGTATCTTTGTGGTTGTGATTTTTTTGTTGTTCTCCTAAACCACATACAAGACAAAAGTGGAATGTTTGATGAGAGGTTACAACACATGGGTCTGAATATATGTGACGAGATGGAAATATAAGTGTATCTAGATGATACCAGGTGATAGTGTCAGATAAAAATTCTGGACTACAAGAACTACCCCAGCCTCAGAAAAGAGCACTGGTGTAGGGATGGCACAGGTTACAGTCAGGATGTAAAGTACTCTTGTTCAAATAGTGATGTAACAGATCAAGAGCCTAGAGTGCCCTCTCCTTCAGACTACACTATGCTTTAACAATAACGTAATTCCATTTAAAATTCAAACAATTGAACAAAAGAGAATTGACAAAGTCCCAATGTATAATTATATAATTTATCTACAGTTAATTTTCTTTTCTTTCTGTCTTATAATGAATAAGATTGAGATTATAATAGACATATATTACTGAAAAATCCACGGTTCACAATTATATTTTTACACTGTTCAACCGTACTATAATAACAGATTTTTCTGCAAAACTGTTCTGTGATTCTACGAGTATAAAGTCTCTTCATTGACAACTCGCTTTTAAATTGTAACATAAGTTCATGTGGTGTTTAACTTAACTGAAACGTCTCGTGGGCTGATAGACTGCAATGTCCCAGTCCAGAGTTGATAAGGTTGCACACGATGATGGAACTCATCACCTTATATTTTCAAACAGTAGAGATAACAGCGAACATGAGTGGTCCAACGGCAGTGATCCGAGACAAAAAGGCAGGATAGCACTAGGAGTTCCCACTTCACGGTCCCTCATTGTAGATCTAGTTTGATCATATCTTATGACATAAACCTGAAACAATACAGAGCCCGTGGATAGCCTCTACTTATGATATCCACAAGTTTACTGTGGTGGGTGTGAGAGTCTCTGTTGATGCATGTGTGTGAATGCACAATAGTGATTGTTACATATACAGTTTGACAGGTATCTACTGTGCAATCCCAGAACTAATTACATAATGCATTATAATACATTATTGATTACATTATAATACATTATTGATTACATTATAATACATTATTGATTACATTATAATACATTATTGATTACATCCATGATGGGCTTGCTTAGTCCATTCCACGTCTTCTTCTTCTTATCAATTCTAATAATTACATATTTATCCATCACACAATTGTGAGTAACTGGTGGGTTTCCTTCCTTCCATCATCTCATGTCTTACAAAATTCATCCTTTGAATCATTGCTCTTGTAGTTACAAATTAACATATTATTAATAATCTGAAACAGATAACTGCATTATGTACAAATGTACGAGTAGTTATCCTAAACCACCTCACCCTCCAGTCTTCAGAATATACACAATGGACAATCGACTTGGTTAAGGAAGGCTGCCACAGTTGCACAAATAGTGAACGAAGTCGTGACTTGCTCTTTCCGTCTGTCTGTCGTGCACAAACTGGAATCGTGTGTACCAATTTCAGATATAACGCTCCTATATTTAGGCCGTTTGCTTACGTTTTGGAAAGCTTGTGATGTCACTAGAACTTGGCAATAAAATATTTCTGGCTCAGCTGAAGCATTTTGGCCATATGTGTTTCTGTTCACCACTGTTCTTCATCTTTCTCCTCTACTACACCATCAATCTTTCCCATCTTTATTTTCTTTTAATTGGCGTATGTAGCTTTCATTCCATGTATCTTTTTCCAAGTTATGTCCAGCTTTCATTTAGCTAAGCTTATCAAAAGTGTTCAAAACCTTAATAACTAACTTTTGGACCCAACAACTTGCAATTATTTCAGCAAATACTACTAACCTTCCACTTTTAATTATATCTGCACACACTCCGTTTCCTCCTCGGACAAAAGAAATACGTATAATGTCTTCACGTTCTACCGTTTCAACACACTTCCACTGAATCAATGTCCTGCTAACACAAATGAATCCTCTCCATGGCCACCATTGTCATTTCTAGGCTACGCTGTTAGTATGTGCTCTCTTGCCCAAAATGCACGTTTCTGATTGGCCGCTATTACTGTTACACTACTAAGCTATTCCATCCAATGTACCTTTTTACATTCCTCCGACAATATACACAGAGGAAAGGCAAAGATTATGAGAATAAATGTAGTAAATGACAGCCAGGTTGCACTTGGAAACATACCCCTACATGATGTAGACTCATATAAATATTTTAGTAGCAACATAGACAAAGTTGAAAGAATAGACAAAATAAGATTACAAAAGGCAAGAGGATCTTTTATTGCTTTTGAAAGTTTATGGAAATCTAAAGAAATCGAGTTCAATGTGCAAATAAGAATCTTTAGTATTCCAGTATCAAAGCTGTCCTGTTGTATGACTCTTAAACATGGAGAAGAACCAAGGCAACATCCACAGAGTTTCAGATACTTTCATAAATGGTTGCTTGCACAAAATGCAAAGATATGAAAATCACCAGTGCAGAATTGATGGAAAGAACCAGACAGCTATTGGTGAGTCATTGTCATTGGGCAGGACACACATTGAGGCACTAAGTTGATAGATTTACAAGGCAGTCCTTATTTTGAAATCTCCAGGGTGCGAGATATAGATGGAGACCCAAAAACACATAGAGATGGGAATTGAAGATGGGCTAAAAGAGATCAAGAAGATACTGAAAGACATTGAGCAGATGACACAGGACAGGAAGGCTTGGCTTGAGTTAGTTGAAAGCTTATGTCGACGCTGGGAACGGCACTAAATAACAGTATGTGACCGCTTTATGAAGATCTATCCAGGTGATATGCCAAACCTTCTCATCATGCAGACCTTTCGTCACAGGTGGTACATATTTTCTTCTGAGTTCATTGATATTGAATTTCCTAGTGATCGTAGTGGTTACTGGTTTACTGATATATCTTGTGGGTGGTAACTGGCGACTGCCAGAGGTGGAGTTACCCAAATGAATGTTGGTTCAAGACCAGGTCCTTACTACTCACGTAAGTTGTCAGTGATCATTTGTATCTTCCTAGTGCTTCCATACATGAGTAAGTAACAGCAATAAGTCATGGAAAACAGTTTATTAGTAGACTAAAAGGCAATGTTCATACACGACTCAATAACCTGGCTATCAGCGGCCAGAACACCTGTGGGTTACATGAATCGTAAGTTCTCTGCAAAAGGACATCATCATAACAACATGTCTGCTTGACCCTGCTAAAATGTCGATAGGCTTTTGCCTAGGGTCTCGATATACATTTCATAGCAGACTAATCGTTCTAATAGAAAAAATGGTTGTCATACAAACCAGGTGAACACATCCCACAAAACTGGAAAACACAGTTTCCCCGAATAACATACTTGTGAATAACATTGAAACTTTCAGTGGTCAGGCATCTCCTCGACCAGAGGTTAACCACACAACCTTTAAAAACCCGGCCAGCACTAAAGCTGAAACACGTCTACCTCACTTAACAGTGAACCCCATGACTGAACTGTGTTCTGACCGCGGTAGTCAAAAATAGCTATCGACGATCTCATTGGTCAAGCTCGACCAGTGATGTTTTGTTAGCAACTAATCTTGCTCAAGATCTTTAGCTATTCTTATATTACTGTTTAACGTACTAGCTAGCGTTAACACATGCCCTCCGGTGGCATACGTCCCAGGGCTACAAAAATGTATCCTAACGGGAGACATTTTAATTCTATCAAAACCCAAAAACTATATATATAGTTAGTTGCTTATCCTTTACAGGACGTGGCAATCAACCCCAGCTTTTATTGGCTGTTTTGTGATTTTTCTAGGCAATTTTTACGTTCAGTAGTTTGCCATTGCTTTCTGAACGGTACGGCGCTTATACCATTGTTAAAAATCCACACAAAGCGATTTGCTACCAAACCGCCTGCAGCAGGTTTCGAACCTGGTATATCTGGATTATGAAACTGCGTTCATATCCATTAGGCCACAGACGCCGACTTATATATAACAAACTCAAATATAACCAAAAACATTAAACAAAATATCATGTCAAAACAATCGTGTCAGTATAAATACAGCTTAGACGTATACAAAATCAATGGGTCTAATAATATGAACATTTTACTGAAAGGACAATGTAGGGTAGCATGTCAGGACAGTGGACATAGGTTGGGGAGTAGGAAGAGCCTGTAATGGAATAGCTCCAGGGATATCGTACTTCATATCAACAGGAATCTCAATACGTGCGACACATATATCCTAGAAATATGATAAAGGATAATAGCGAATAAACAACTTAATAGTAGAATCCATCTGAAATGTCTGAAGAGAAGAGTGACAACAACTGGTTGAACCCTATAGCTCTGAATAGACGTCAAACTGGACAATATTCCATGATACAATGTACATGAGTTTGTACGTAATCATTCATAAAAAACAGCATTTAAACATCAAAATGTTTTACCAATATGATACAATGGCTGACGTATCATACAAAAAATCAAAAGTATTAATAATATCATCAACAGCATTGTAACGCAAAAGTAAATGCATAATGGGTGTGTGCCTGGTTAATTGCAATAGCATAAGTGAAGATGTCGTATGTTGCAAGGGGTGCGAGCGAGAAGTGGCAACATATGATACGTGAGATGGAAGAGGCGTAGGAATGTCCTGTATCCAATATAATGCAAACGTATTATCAATAACCATTAAAGGAATGTGCACTAGTACCCGAAGCATCGTGCAAAGATAAAACATTGTGAACCTTGAGCAATGCTCTACATAATGTATGTGGGAGTATATATGATATCTGTGTGAAGAGGAGCTGAAGGTACGTGTAAGGTAATAGTGTACGTGGTAAATGATGTGTATATAATAAGTCTATGTGGCTTTCCAAAAGTAGTGACAGTGTGACATGAAAAAAAAAATACATCTCTGTTCTTATCCATAATACATAACATATAGAAAAAAATAATGTCGCACAAACATATCAGTACATTGAGTAGCATCATTGTTGCGCACATATTCGTTTGTGTGACGCACAGATTACTGTTGACACGCATACAAATGTAAAATGTAATTATTTGTCTGATAAAAATATATTTATCTTTGAATTCACGATTCTCAGTCTAAGGGACAGAACTCAGATTAGTCGATGTGTATTCATTCTATGAGTTATCTGTTCTTGTATCTTTCCTGAATATCGAACTTGGCGTATGAATCTAGACTTATGTCATATTTTGTGTCTGGTATAGCCAGAAACAGATTATTCTTGCTGAGGTTTATGCAGGGATGTTTATGATCCGAATCTATGTTTACTCCTTGTCTGTTTGAGACGATTCGGTCTTATATCGTGTTATCTTTGTATGTCTATGTCGGACTATTTTCCTTGTACTGTACTTTGGGGTCAACCACTTTCGGCGCATGAAGAGACGTTAGGGAGTGCTTCAATGATGAAGGAGCCTGGCGGGATGTCATGGCTTTAGACCTGTCCAAAGTATGTGATCTCTATGATTTATTATGGGAACGAAGATAGTTTCTTCTAGGACTGTTAGGTCTATGAGTTCCCCAGTGTTGATTCAGTGACGCCAGGAGAGCGTTTGTGTTTGCTAGTGTATTTCCTATGCCCAGGTAAAAGAACATTTTACTGAACTTTTTCGTCCTATGCTTAATTGGGCAGATGTCTACATTAGGATTATCCATATCCAGATGTCGGGATGATATGTTACCTAGCAGCACTGTAGATGATTGTATGCAGCATTTAAGACGAAAGAATATGCTGATTCTTGTAGAAACATTTGTGTTTATGAACAAAGCTTCTATTGAAGATTTGCTATACATCTGTATAGTGAGCGATGCTCAAAAGGGAACCAGAAGCCATTGTGGATTCTAATTTTTTGTCGATCATCGATCAGAGAACAGGGATGCCCCTTATTATCAGGTGATGATTAAGAGATCACAGTTATAAAGAAAACCCAATACTGGTGGGTTAACATTATCTTCAGATAGATTTGCTGTACTTTACCTAAAGGAATCTTCGCTAGAAAAGAGGTTCTGTTTAGGAGTCATACTTGAACAGTATTTATCAACTGACACGCTTGGTCAGTAAGGCCTGATGATTATATCGATAAACAGTGGAAATCTAAGTGCTTGTCTACAGATGTTCCATTGTGATGTTATTCAACATGAATGCTAACTTAAGATGGTAGACCATTGATCAACAATATGCTATTTATGTCGACCTATGTTGCTGTAACTATACACGTACTGTCTAAGTGTGTGCGTCCTATTAAACAGTATGAAACGACCACAGTAGTCCAGCCATCCTTGACTTCCACCTGTGATTGGAGTGAGTGTCCTGTAAACCTGTCGAACTGTCATCCATTCGCGTTTGTCATTATTGATGTTCACACTCACCCATTGCATCAGAATATACGCACTTAACAGTACACCTTGTCAGGGCCCCAACAGTCGGTAACCTGACCCATTTACAGAACATGGTGACTGGACGAGCAATATCACAAAAAAAAAAAACAGTCCATGTCAATCTGGTTCAAGAAACAAGCTTTATCAATGTGGTAGGCCAGCTTTCTGTTTCAATCTGCACAGTGGACATTTTGGGAAGTCAGCTACTGAGACCAGACCGTTTCCTGTCGCCTGATACGACACACCAGCAGTACTACTCTACAGTCGATGTCAGCATGACCTGCCCTATCGATCGTATGCAGTAAATAGGTCAGCGCTCGTTGAACAGACGGTGTTTACATAAAATAAACAGCATTACACATCAAAGTTGGAGCATATATTTGACTGTGTTTGCGAAATGTACAGTGCAACTGAAGCGAGAAGTCCTACTTGTGATTCTTAGGAACTGTAAACGGTGGATTTTCCTGCACTGCCATAGTTTGTGTTGAACTTTAATAATTTAGGCCAGAATTAATTGTTTAATAAAGTATCATAATACAGTACCATTATAACTGAGCCTCCTATTTGCAACACATTCTATCTGCAACACATTTCATTATATTATATGTATTTATGCTATATGTATATTTATGTTTAAATGTTTAAATGTGATATTTGTGTATATTTCTGTGGGCGGTTGGTGAGGTGACTAGTATAGGGTATACCGAGTCATATTGGTCCTATATTAGTGTTCTGTAGGGAGCAATTTTCTTAATTGAAAATTTGCATGCAACATCTGTTGCTATTTTGTGTTAGTTGTGAAGACTGTGCTTATCGTTGTTTTCGTAATATTTTTTCTCTTCTTCAGTTTTGTTTTGATTTGTTCGTATTTGTAGATCTACCCTTTCCTAAAATTTAGTTCTATACACATTTATATTTATACACTGTGAAGTCATTTGTTTTGTTTATTCCCTTGCAGTTGTCATCACAGATTCTGTGATTATTTTCATTGATTTTCCTATTTGATTTATTTGATTTCTGCAAATGTTTTCGTATTGTCTTTCTTATTTGTACTTTATGTATGTGGTTGGTTGACATATACTATAAAATATACTTGATCATACACTACTAGCTGTGTAGTGAACTTATTAGAAAGAATCAGCTGAGGATTAATTGCTGTTATTTTAGGTACACAGTTGATTATACAAGACCTTATTTAAAGGCTTGTTTCCCACAGAGATTGGGATAAAGGAGCTGATTATTCAAGCTATTAAGAGCTTGTTTCCATTTATTTGGAGATAGATTTCATTATTGCTATTTCAGGTATCTAGTCACATATTAGTATACATTATGTCGACTTTAGATTACTTCATTGAGTTAGGGAAATCCCTAGGCAAGACTGGTGATAAGTTAGAGGAGTATGCTACCACTCAATATGAAAAAGCACAAAAATTGGAAATTGATAAACTGAAAGCTGAAGAGAAAAAACAAAAAAGTGAGGATAGAAGATTGGAATTAGAATTTGAACAAAATAAATTGCAGATGCAGGTTGAGGAAAAGAGATTCCAAATGGAAATGGAAAAACAAAACAAAGAGGCTGAACAAAAGAGATTAGACAGTGAGGCTGAACAAAAGAGATTAGACAGAGAAGCTGAACAAAAAAGATTAGATAGAGAAGCTGAACAAAAGAGATTAGACAGAGAAGCTGAAACCGAGGAGAGAAAGGCAAAAAGAGAACATGAGGAAAAACTGTTAGCATTTGAGTTAGAAAAATTGAAATTGACAAATATGGGTATTGCTAATCAGTCAACTGGTAATAATGGTAAACCTTTTACTTACAAGGTCAAGGTACCACCGTTCAATCCTTCCAGTGACGATATTACATTCTAGCTGGATCGTTTTGAACGTTCTTGTCGAACGCATAATGTGGATAAATCACAGTATGCTAATCAGTTGTCAGAAAATTTGAAAGGTGATTCTCTTACAAGTTTAAGTTTGGTTGAAGAGACTGACAAAGATAATTATGATGTTATCAGAGCAGCTTTATTGAAAAAATATCAATTAACAGAGGAAGGTTACCGTATTTTGTTTAAGAAAATGGTACCTGAATCAGGGGTAGAATTCTCAGAATTCATTGCTAGGACACGTCTTACATTTAATCGTTGGATTGAGCTGTCCAAAACAGAAAAGACACATGAAGCCCTTATGGACTTGTTGCTCAGGGACAAGATTATGTCAAGTATAAATAAACCATTCCTTGAATTCCTACATGAGCGTAAACCCAAGACACTAAAAGAAATGGAAGAATATTGTACCCAATACGTCACGGCACATCCGGACGTAGCTTTTAGCAATGCTAAGGTTAAAGAAAGTATGCCAGTTGCATCAGCAACACCATA
Source organism: Oreohelix idahoensis (assembly GCA_024509875.1). Taxonomy (NCBI): domain Eukaryota; kingdom Metazoa; phylum Mollusca; class Gastropoda; order Stylommatophora; family Oreohelicidae; genus Oreohelix; species Oreohelix idahoensis. Next base: position 92,986 of record JAMPIV010005771.1, read on the forward strand.
CAACCCTAATTACTCACACAAATTTCAGGGACCACAAAACAGGTTTGATAAAAAAGGTAACCATAATAGTTATCAAAACCAAGGTAACCAATCATTTCAGGGTTCTTCTGCGAAGTACTGGAGACGAGCCGACAGCCCTCGATTCAGGGGTGGTCATAATTATAGAAATTTCCGCAGAGGAAGTCATTATTGGAACTATCCAAGTCATCCATCATGGAGACAACAAGACCATAGTTATAGAGATACTCATTATAATGAATATGATAATGGTAACCATGAGAACTATGACTCAAATCCAAATAGGGGTTACAATAGAGGAAACAATAATGATTACAGAGGCAATAATAATCGAGGTAGATCACAATACAAAAAACATAAATCACAATATCAGGCAAACTCTGCACAGCAAGAGTCACATGAAGCCTATAAACAGACTAAAGATAATAATGACGCTAATAATATGGCATGTTCCGCTTTTGATTTTGGGAGAGCATCTCAGTGCCTCCAATGCAAAACATTATTTGAACCAACTACGGTGTCAACTTTAAGTTGTGGCCATCCTCTTCCCGCTCTTCCTGCGTCAGTCGCGCATGATGGAAGAGGTTCTCTTGTCTTACATAAAGGTTTAGTAAATGACAATCCAGTCTCAGTTCTTTTTTATTCTGGATGCACCACAATTGGTGTTAGGCAATCATTTGTAGATCCTTCTCATGCCACCGGAAAAGTAGTCAAATGTGTAACATTTGGCGGCACCTTAGAGAAATACTCTACTGCTATCATTAAGATTGCTACTCCTTTCTTTACAGGAGATGTACACGCATGTCTTCTGCCGAATCCGATCGCTGATCTTATCATCGGTCGTACTCACGGAGTCAAAGAATGCACTCCGCAACAAATTTCCGTTTGGGAAAAACAAAATATGCAAACTGCTAATGCTGTAGTCACTAGAGCTCAGGCTCTTAATATGCCTCAAACTTCATCTACTGAAGATAATGAAGTGCATAACCAAGATGATCCCTTGGTAATCTCTCGTGACTCGTTTATAAAACAGCAAGAAGATGATCCAACTCTAAAGAAATTCCTCACTCTTGCAACAAAAGGTGATCCGAATAAAGATACAAAGCGTAAATCTTGGATTACAATGAAGAATGGCGTACTTGTACGTATGGTGCAAGACTCCGCTAAGTCAAGTCATTCTCAGATTCTTGTTACCAAGAATTTGAGAGTTAAAATTTTGCAGCACGCTCACGACTCTCAGTGTGCTGGACATATGGGTTTTTCCCGTACAAAGTCAAGAGTTCTTGCGGCTTTCTTTTGGCCTTTTGTGAACAAAGACATACGGATTTATTGTCAATCTTGTAAAGAACGTCAAGAAGTCAAATCCAAAGGTCCACGCCATGCTGCACCTATTCAGGCTGCAGACATCCCTATTCGACCATTTCAGAAAATGGCGATAGACATCATTGGTCCATTTAAGATCAAATCTGCTAGAGGACATCAGTTTATCTTAACGTGTGTGAACATGTGCACACGTTGGCCAGAGGCTATTCCTCTGAAGAGCATTACTACTGCTGACATTGCAGATGCTCTTTGGCTTATATTTTCTCGTCTGGGATTCCCCGGAGAAATATTATCAGACCATGGTACCCAACTAATATCGGATACCATGTCTCAAGTAATGTCTACTCTGCAGATAGAGAGATCTTTGAGTAGTATCTATCATCCTATGTCCAATGGGATGGTCGAACGGCTAAATAGAACAATCAAAAACTTACTAGGGAAGATAACGGAGGATCATCCTCAAGATTGGGACAGGGTTTTACCCGCGGCCCTCTTTGCTTACAGAGAGGTTCGAAATGAACATACAGGATTTTCTCCCTTTGAACTTGTCTTTGGCGCGCCACCGCGCGGCCCTATGTCTTTGCTTCATGATCTCATAACAGCTGATATTACCGATGACACAAAATCTTCTTACGAATATGTCATCGCGCTGAGACAAAAGATTATCGAAGCATGCAAATTGGCAACTTCTTCTTCTGAATTTGCTAAGCAGAAAGCAAGACAATTTGCCAATAAGAAAAGAACCTTACGACAACTTTGTCCTGGTGACAAAGCATTTGTTTTACTACCTTGTAGGGAAAACAGACTTCTTATTTCTTGGAAAGGTCCGTACGATATAATCTCGAAAATTTCCGATGTTGACTACATTGTCGATATTGATGGAAAGCATAAAACCTTCCACATCAATATGCTTACGGAATTCCATGAACGTCCGGATTATTTACAGCCTATTTTCCAGGCAACGGACGATTCACCAGACCAACATGGTCATTGCTCATCACTGTCCGTAATACAGGATAAGGAAACAAGTTTTTCGGATGTTAATCTTCCGCTTCCGATGGTTCCACTTCATTCTAGTGAATCATGGAAAAATGTTACTGTCTCTCCTGATTTATCTCTAGGAGAACAGCGACAAGTTTCGGCGATGTTACAAACATTTCAGGATGTCCTTACTGACATCCCTGGACAAACTCATGTCATTGAACATGACATTATTCTAACTGACCATAATCCTATTAGGGTCAGACCTTATCCTATCCCTATACATTTTCAAGCACAGGTTGAGAAGGAGTTGGATGAGATGATAGATTTAAAAATAATTGAACCATCCACTTCTGCATATTCTTCGCCGATGGTTAATGTTCGAAAAAAAGACAATAACAGACGTCTTTGCGTTGACTATCGCAAATTGAATCAAGTTACGAAGTTTGATGCTGAACCTATGCCTTTACTAAAAGAGTTACTTACTAGGCTTTCTAAATCTCATTTTTTCACTAAACTAGATTTGTCTAAAGGATATTGGCAAGTTCCTTTATCTGAACGCGCCAAACCAATTACGGCTTTTTCTACACCTAGAGGCCTTTTTCAATGGAATTTCATGCCTTTCGGCCTTATGAACGCACCAGCTACATTCGTACGCATGATGCGTCGAATCCTATCTTATCGGTCAGATGTCATCGCGTACCTAGACGACATCTATCTTTTCAGCGATACTTGGGAAGATCACTATTCAGGGTTAGTTGAATTACTATCTACTCTACGCGAGTATAACCTGACAGCGAAACCCTCTAAAGCCTACATTGGTTTTAGCGAAATTTCTTTCATAGGCCATCGAGTTGGTCATGGTTTCCTAAAGACATAGGACCATAACATCACTAAGATACTTAACATATATATTCCTAAGACTAAAAAGCAAGTACGAAGTCTCTTAGGTCTTATTCAATTTTATGGAAGATTCATTCCGAGTCTGTCCTCTATCATGGCATCTCTTTCTACACTACTGAAGAAAGGGTCGCCTAATATGGTCCACTGGTCACAGGAATGCCAATCCTCTTTGGATAAGATTAAAACGTTGTTTTCAACTCCACCTATTTTAGTGTTACCTACTACAGATAAGACATTTGTTCTTCGTAGTGACGCTTCATCCACTGGGATTGGAGCGGCACTAATGCAAGAGTACTCTGGAACTCTGCATCCTGTAATGTATATCTCCAGAAAACTTAATGCTGCAGAAAGGAATTATTCGGTTTTAGACCGTGAACTATAGGCTATGGTTTGGTCAATACTCAAACTACAAAGATTCCTTCTAGGCGCACATTTCATAGTAGAAACCGATCAGAAAGCTCTTACGGCTATACAGAGTAAAAATTTGAAGAGCTCGAGGTCTACTCGATATGCAATTGCTCTTCAACCTTTTCATTTTTTGGTACGAGCTATTCGTGAATCAGATAATGTGATGGCAGACATTTTGTCTAGATGCCCACATGATTCCACCTAACTGTTGGGTCTTGGACTTCTTAACACTTCCAACTCTACAACAGTTTTTCTTTTCTATATCAAGATAAATACACATTGTAATTTGTAATATAGTGATTGTATCACTACTATCACTACGTTCATTGATATATATATATATATTCACCGATACTCGTTGATGATTTTTCTTTTTTGTCAATCATGTACTTATAGTGCTTAAATATGAAATTGTTATATGCATTGTGTCATTGCCAGCATTGTAGTATACGTTGGTGGCACCTCCCTGGAAACATTTATGCTTATTAGAAATGCGTTCTCTGAGAGGTTGAGATGCATTCTAACCAGTCGATCTATATTTCGACTTTGCCTTAATTTGGCTTATAAATTCCAGATATTTCTCATCTGCGCAGTATTTGTGCGTTGTGAGCCTATTGTATGTTGCTCTCAGATGAAAAAAAAATGATTTTCATTTTTTTCCCGGGGGTGTGGTAGTCTGTTGCGCACATATTCGTTTGTGTGACGCACAGATTACTGTTGACACGCACACAAATGTAAAATGTAATTATTTGTCTGATAAAAATATATTTATCTTTGAATTCACGATTGTCAGTCTAAGGGACAGAACTCAGATTAGTCGATGTGTATTCATTCTATGAGTTATCTGTTCTTGTATCTTTCCTGAATATCGAACTTGGCGTATGAATCTAGACTTATGTCATATTTTGTGTCTGGTATAGCCAGAAACAGATTATTCTTGCTGAGGTTTATGCAGGGATGTTTATGATCCGAATCTATGTTTACTCCTTGTCTGTTTGAGACGATTCGGTCTTATATCGTGTTATCTTTGTATGTCTATGTCGGACTATTTTTCTTGTACTGTACTTTGGGGTCAACCACTTTCGGCGCATGAAGAGACGTTAGGGAGTGCTTCGGTGATGAAGGAGCCTGGCGGGATGTCATGGCTTTAGACCTGTCCAAAGTCTGTGATCTCTATGATTTATTATGGGAACGAAGATAGTTTCTTCTAGGACTGTTAGGTCTATGAGTTCCCCAGTGTTGATTCAGTGACGCCAGGAGAGCGTTTGTGTTTGCTAGTGTATTTCCTATGCCCAGGTAAAAGAACATTTTACTGAACTTTTTCGTCCTATGCTTAATTGGGCAGATGTCTACATTAGGATTATCCATATCCAGATGTCGGGATGATATGTTACCTAGCAGCACTGTAGATGATTGTATGCAGCATTTAAGACGAAAGAATATGCTGATTCTTGTAGAAACATTTGTGTTTATGAACAAAGCTTCTATTGAAGATTTGCTATACATCTGTATAGTGAGCGATGCTCAAAAGGGAACCAGAAGCCATTGTGGATTCTAATTTTTTGTCGATCATCGATCAGAGAACAGGGATGCCCCTTATTATCAGGTGATGATTAAGAGATCACAGTTATAAAGAAAACCCAATACTGGTGGGTTAACATTGTCTTCAGATAGATTTGCTGTACTTTACCTAAAGGAATCTTCGCTAGAAAAGAGGTTCTGTTTAGGAGTCATACTTGAACAGTATTTATCAACTGACACGCTTGGTCAGTAAGGCCTGATGATTATATCGATAAACAGTGGAAATCTAAGTGCTTGTCTACAGATGTTCCATTGTGATATTATTCAACATGAATGCTAACTTAAGATGGTAGACCATTGATCAACAATATGCTATTTATGTCGACCTATGTTGCTGTAACTATACACGTACTGTCTAAGTGTGTGCGTCCTATTAAACAGTATGAAACGACCACAGTAGTCCAGCCATCCTTGACTTCCACCTGTGATTGGAGTGAGTGTCCTGTAAACCTGTCGAACTGTCATCCATTCGCGTTTGTCATTATTGATGTTCACACTCACCCATTGCATCAGAATATACGCACTTAACAGTACACCTTGTCAGGGCCCCAACAGTCGGTAACCTGACCCATTTACAGAACATGGTGACTGGACGAGCAATATCACACAAAAAACAGTCCATGTCAATCTGGTGCAAGAAACAAGCTTTATCAATCATGCAACTCAAAAAATAACAAAATCCAAAAAAATATACAAGTTATGTAATAATACCTGCTACAAAAAAAGTGTTGTTTACAATTGTGAGGCTGGCGTTAAAAAATGATAGATGAGCTGTTGATTTGCAGCTATAGTCCACACTTGTGAAGTGAGACTATTAATATTAACCTCTGTGAACGTTCAAACAACAAAAAAAATTGGAGAGCCTGTCCTACAAAAGGAACGATAGCTATGCGCTATCTATGTACATTACATAGATCCTGAAATATAGTTTGCAATACGGTGAAAGTCTGTCATAACTGTATTGACTCTCTATGTGACATGGCCAAAAACAAACAAAAAAATCAACGTAAGGAATAATATACAATCTACTATAAAAGTGCATAGTTGCAGTAATATACTATTCAATCATAACAAAAGAATGTAACATGTCTTGTAACTCTGTTCGTAATGGTTCCAGGGAGGCGACTACAGTAATAGTCCATGTGGAAGAAACGTCGGAGGCATCTTTGACTTCCTCCAATAATATTGCATCTCGCCACAGTAGTCGGCTGTACGTCTGAGTGCGGACGACTATCTCAAACTGTAAGGCTAAGGGAAGAAAGGGACCAACCATTGTCAACCTGTAATAGAAAAAAAATGTATTGCATTAAGTTAGTGCTTGTCAAGCAACATTTGTGCCAGTTCCAACAAGGCAATTTCCTTCGATGACAGGCGCTGATCGTACGTGTGTCCTTTAAGATGGGAAGCAGTTGCTGTGAAGTGAGCAACGGGACGATTAGCAGTACATGGTTCAGTACTGTCTTGACGGTTGGAATGCATAGAACGACGCTTCCTGCGAATCTGTACACGAACATGTTCATATGAGGGACGAATCAACTTTGCTAAAGGGACGGAGTCGTCAGATGATGATGAATAATGGCGTTTAATGGCTGCTCTGGAATGTGTTTCCATGGGAACAATATAGGAATCATCATCCGAGGCTACAAGATGTGTTGTCTGGTCAGGCGTAATGTCTTGCCATGAGTTTTCGATGATGGTTGCCGAAGAATACGAATGGACAGTTGATGAATGTGGTGGATCAGTAACTGTGGATGGCATCAAACCAGAGTATTCATCGTTTGGAGGTGTATCCTCTGTTCGTGGTTCATTGTCATGGAGTAAACGGTCGTTACGGTGTTGGATCCGTTGTCAGAGCTCTTGTAAAGGAATGTCATCCTCTTCAGATGAGTTATCTCGTTCGCGTCGATATCGTTCTATCGTATCTCTGACTAACGTGAGGGCAGTTGGTTGTGGTGACATGTCATCAATGCTAGAGGCAAGTGAGGTGGAGGACGAATAATGGCAAAGGGTGGATTTCCTGACAGGTCGTGAGGAGTGAAGGTGTGGAATTTCAATAGGTCGGTGATCATCTAATTTTACTTGAGAAACGTGAGCTTTCATAGTAACATTCTGTCTCTCGAGCCATAGGATATAATCTGTAGGAGCAATCTGTTCGAAGGCTTTGTAACCATTATCAAGCTTTTCTGCCGCTAACCAATCATCAACAGTCCTATACGTTTTCTTCTTTTTTCACACTTCTGTTTTCGTTCTCTTCCGCTTTTTCTCGCTCTTGGTATGTGTTTTGTGGGGGTGGGGTTGACCGATCAGATGATATCTTGTATTTTACATGCATCGCTGTCGTTGTGGCAATCTGACTGCTTAGTAGGTGTCTATGCTCTACGCTGGGAGTATTTACCTGTGATGCACACTTGTCGCTTTGCTCTGGTACTTCTGTTTGTGTGCCTGTGTGTTTCTTTGTTTCTGTCTGGGTAGCAACACTGACCATGTCTCTTTGTATGTTGTCATGTTTTCTAACCTGACTTCTCCATGATCTACGCCTATTACTGTCATATTCTGTTGTAACTCTTGGTTGATAGGATCTGTTCTTGCTGTTCTCATATGATCTTACTTGGTTCACGTCTATCTTCCAGCCGTTCTCAGTTCTTATTCGACATCTTTGGTGGTTGTCTATGTTGATGCTATTTATTTCAAATACCTTTCCTTTCTTAATTTCTGCCAGAAAATTTCTGACAGCTATTCGATGTTGCCTTCTGTTGAGGCTACTCCAATCTGAGCCTGATCTATGGTTGCTATTGAAACTTGGTAGTGTTCTGTCATACGTGTGTTCTCCGATGTTTAAGCAATTTCCACAATTGTAACATGTAATCTGATTAACATGGTGAACTGGAGAAGGATGCGAATTCACTGGGGTAGTGTGTCGATTGTGTCTCTTGTCTTCGTTCCTGTGAAATGAGTCATTTTGTCGTACATTGTGTGAATAAGATGAGCGTTGATGATCGTTGAAGGTTGCATTGTCTCTCCGCCATCTTGGACGATAATGGTCGACTTCCATTGGTTCGGGAAGATTGTCTGATTGCGGTTCTCTGCCGATCCTTTGATGAAATCTTTTCCGAACATTCTCTTCGTATACAGCCGTTTGAATTGTTTCTGTGATTGACTTCGAGTCTTTTCTCAATAGGTGGAGTTTCAAATTGTCTGCCCACAAACCATCAATGAATATGCCTACTAAGTGTCGCTCTAATTCTTCCGTGGGGATTGAACCTCCTAAAAAAGCATCTTCGGCTAGGTTAAGCAACCGGTTTCCAAACATTTGCACTGGCTCATGACGTTCTTGCTTTATCTTCCTTAAAAGCGTCCAAGCATGCTGACAGTCTGTGATGTTTGAATATCGACTTAACAATTCCTTGCGAAGGTTTTCAAACGTTTCCTGTGGGAAGGCTTTACTGCGACGACGTAGAAAGTCTGTAACCAACCCATCAGAAGATAAAAAGGCAATTCGCTTGCGGTCGAAATCAGTAGCTGTGTCAATGATGGATGAGAACTTATCCATGTCAATAAGCCATTTGCGGAATAGTGCGGGGTCTCCAGAAAATGGTGTGACAATCGATTTAATTGAATGGAACTTAGCATAGTGATCTACCTGATGAAGCGATTCTGTGATCTGCATCAGTGCCTGCATTGTCGGTTCTAATTCATTAGGCAACGATATATTTTGAGGTTGTATACCCTGTTGCTGTTGATTTTGTGACAGATGTGGCTGTAACATCTGCTGTGGGTGCATTTGTTGTTGAGCTAGGGCCTCGGGGGTACTTTGAAGATCCATGATAATTATTGTTTACAAAGTACGATCACAATGACAAGGGCGTGAGCTGGTCACGAGCACCAAATAACAATATGTTACAGCTGGTGACGAGAACCAAATTTCCTTATGTCCCCGCTTGGAACGGCACTAAATAACAGTATGTGACCGCTTTATGAAGATCTATCCAGGTGATATGCCAAACCTTCACACCATGCAGACCTTTCGTCACAGGTGGTACATATTTTCTTCTGAGTTCATTGATATTGAATTTCCTAGTGATCGTAGTGGTTACTGGTTTACTGATATATCTTGTGGGTGGTAACTGGCGACTGCCAGAGGTGGAGTTACCCAAATGAATGTTGGTTCAAGACCAGGTCCTTACTACTCACGTACGTTGTCAGTGATCATTTGTATCTTCCCAGTGCTTCCATACATGAGTAAGTAACAGCAATAAGTCATGGAAAACAGTTTATTAGTAGACTAAAAGGCAATGTTCATACACGACTCAATAACCTGGCTATCAGCGGCCAGAACGCATGTGGGTTACATGAATCGTAAGGTCTCTGCAAAAGGACATCATCATAACAACATGTCTGCTTGACCCTGCTAAAATGTCGATAGGCTTTTGCCTAGGGTCTCGATATACATTTCATAGCAGACTAATCGTTCTAATAGAAAAAATGGTTGTCATACAAACCCGGTGAACACATCCCACAAAACTGGAAAACACAGTTTCTCCGAATAACATACTTGTGAATAACATTGAAACTTTCAGTGGTCAGGAATCTCCTAGACCAGAGGTTAACCACACAACCTTTAAAAACCCAGCGCGCACTAAGGCTGAAACACGTCTACCTCACTTAACAGTGAACCCCGTGACTGAACTGTGTTCTGACCGCGGTAGTCAAAAATAGCTATCGACGATCTCATTGGTCAAGCTCGACCAGTGATGTTTTGTTAGCAACTAATCTTGCTCAAGATCTTTAGCTATTCTTATATTACTGTTTAACGTGCTAGCTAGCGTTAACACAGGCCCTCCGGTGACACCTATGCTCCACTGGTAGCTGAAGATAATGAATGAATGAATGAAACTGCACAGAAAAAAAGACATACCAAAATTTCTGGAATCAATTTCAGGATGTATAATTTACACACATTTAAAGTTCAGAATAAGAAAAGCTTACTCAGCTTCCTTCATTCTTTTTTCATTGCCACAGTTGAAGGCAGACTCACATACGTCCAGTTGATCATGCTCTTTCCATGTTTGGTGCACTTGATATGAAACCTTTTGACCCATTTGTGGAGGTGGATCCAAATATATTCTGGTTTTTCCATGCTACTTATTATATTTGATTACATTTGTTATGAGACCTACAGTGTAATAAATTCTTGTCAATTGACTGGTACTGTTTGTTAAGAAAATATATTTTTAAGAAATTTATTCAACATGATGTGGTAGCTGGCAACATTTACAACCTCAGATTGATGGCCTTTTACAACATGTCTTAGAGAGCAGTCTGTTCTTTCTTTACTATTTCATAGAAACTATACGGGACTATGAACCAGAGATGCATTCTACTAAACAGGGAGTTTAAAAAACAATACTTCTTTTCTCTGACTACAAGGATGAACTACATGAAAACCACCATCATCTCCATCGAGTGCAAGACATTTGGATCTGTCGTATATTTTTTATACGGTAATTAAGATCAACTTTGGCCCAGCCTGAACAGAACTAGAACAGGTGATAGCTCAGTGAGAGATCAGGTAAAGAAATAGATTTTTCACAAAGTGAAATGGTGAAAGGTAAAATCTGTCCCTGGATTTGAGAGATAATCAATCCAGCCTATCGATTACGACTCCGATTTCTTAGATCAGACAGACCTTCCTATAAATATATATTGATATATTCACCCACTCATATCTACACACAGACAGATACGTGACGACACTTAGACTCACAGACGTGAAAACTATACTACTCGTCAAAAGTCAAGGGCCACCCTATTATTTTCAATACACTTTTATATAAGCGCATAGAATGATTAAATGAAGGAAGTTTTTAATAAAAATGGGTGCAATATCTTCCTCTGACAGTCTTCTATGCACGTTAAGCATAAAAACAACTCACCGAGAACCATGGTGATCACGTGCAATTTGGTTTGCTGACCATAAATTCACATTTTTAATATGTTTTTTCAAACGTCCGTACAACCAAACAGGTGAAGTAATCGTGCTGATTGACATTCCATGTGCAATGGCGACTTTTCGTGAACAGAGTTCACTCTTAATTTGTTTTACAATTAGCAGACTTAGGGTAGTTTCATCACTTGCAAAAACCATGCCACCGAGAAGAAGTCTTGACACCTTACAAAGAATGAGGGCTATAGCGTGGGTTGAAAGTGGCTTATCTGTCCGTGAGGTTGCTAGACGGCTTGCAGTGTCACACTCTACTATCCAAAGAATTTTGGAGAGATTTCAGGCCACAGGAAGTGTGGAGGATCGCCACCGGCCAGGTCGCCCTAGATGCACCAATAGACATGATGACCGGTACCTCTTGTTGTCAGCCCTGCGCCATCGAACAATGACTTGTTCCACTCTAAGATGCCAGCTGAGACAAACTGTAAACGTTAATGTCAGTCAAAGCACCATTCGCAGACGTTTACATGAATTTGGACTGGCTGCTCGACGTCCTGCAGTCAGAATCCCTCTTACTCCTGCTCATCACAGAGCCCATGTTGCTTGGTGTCGCGAGCACATCCGATGGACAAGGCAACAATGGAGTCAAATTATCTTCACTGATGAATCTCGCTTCACTGCTCATTCACCTGACCTTTATCCGATTGAGCACCACTGCGATGTCCTTGGTCGAAGATTGTCAACAAATCACCCCCTGCCAATGGATGTTGCACAGCTGACTGCATTTCTGCTTCAGGAATGGCAAGCTGTTCCTCAGGATACTCTTCGGACCCTTGTGGACTCGATGCGTCTACGCTGTTATGAATGCCTTGCTGCAAACGGTGGTCATACCCGATTTTGAAATGTCTATTTGTCCAATATCTATTGTGTGACTTTTGAAAAGGTGGGTGACACACTTCACAGCTTCATTGCGTTTGAATGTGTGTTTCCATTTCTTTACGTGACATGTCAATTTGGTATTCAATAAATGCCGTTTTGACTTATACCAATTACGTTTATATCAGATTTGTTTTATGGTTTCTACCAAGGTTTTTCTAAGTGGCCCTTGACTTTTGACGAGTAGTATATATCTATGGAATTGGGATCTTTTGGGACAAGCTGACCGACACACGTAAATAAAGTTTATGTAAATTTTATTTATCATAAAGAATACAACACAACAATATCTTTGAATATCAAAATCAAATACAATGAATAAAGGTTAGTGAGTTAATTAAAGAATTAGACTCATAGGTTTAATCATCCCTCCCTCTGTTGAGACAAGATCCCGTTAGAGCAAAGTTATTAACACCGAAAGAGTCAAAAGTTTTTACACTATGGTCTAAAATCCCCTCTACAGTAAAGAACAGAGTTATACGTTAATCTATTCTGAAGTGAAATAGAGGAGCAGCTTTAGCAAAACTTGCATAAGCAAATACAAAATAAGTACATGGGTTATATCCAAATACAATTATTCTTCTCACGCTTTCTCTCGCTCTGACAAACATGTGAGCACAAATTCAGTCTCTCTTACCTACAAATGTGCTTTCACCACATCTGGAACAATTGTTAATGGCACCCACAGCCCATCTACGATTTGGTTGTTTGGTGAATCAAGCCCCAGTTTCTCCAACGACTAATTAATCACATGTTGGGAAACGCTTGATTTACTCTTTTAAGTAGGATGCTGATAAAGGTCACTTCAACTTTTGTCCAGGTAGTAAAATAATTAAGAGATCTAAATGTCACAGTGTACGTTAACTTGGAATCTTCAATCGTTACATCAAATGTCAGGTAAACAAATCGGTTCAGGATCAATCTTCTTCACAACACGTGGTCGTTATACAGATAATGTCAATGTTTGGATTGGTAGCCACAACAGACTGAATGTTTATGAAATTGGGAAAAGAACTCTGGATATGCTATAAGTCCAGTTATCATTTATTCTTAATATTATTTGGGTTTGTACTCTGTCTCTTTCTGGGTGTACCACGAGACCAGACAAGTCACCTTGAAAGAACCCGATATTATATCAGAATGTTCTTTGATAAAGTTTATTTCCAGTTTCGTATGGAATGGAAGCCGCTGGTAAGGTTTAGGGTTTGACCCAAATACTGTATAGGAAGAAAACACAAATACTTAACATAATATATTATAATTCACAATCCTATCCTTACCCCGCGTAACATATCCACTTCGGTTATTTAACTTAAATTAGAAACTATAGCTTAGAGCTAGTCTCGTCGTTTAAAAAAATTTCCGTGAAATAAATTCTAGTCATTTAAAAAGAATCCATCATCATGAATTAGAAATAATTACATATTTCTTCAATAATCATGATGAATCAGTGCATTACTAGTTGGTTAAAATATTCACTGGCTGGTTACTAGCAGTTAATTAAATTTTTATAATAGCTTGCCGAGTTTAGCTAGAAATATTTATTTGTTCTGCTATCCACTGTAATACAGTAAAACTTAGAGAAATAATATAACGGACCTAACTTAGTAAATCACTCTGCACAGAAAATAACTAGTAAAATATAATTGACGATTTAAAAGATTAAATCACTCAAACTACTAGTATAGTATTTACCTCAACACCGAGCTACTAAGACTTATCTCCAACGACTACTAAGAAATTCACTTTTACAAGTATTCTAGAATCGAAGCTAGTTGTCTAGAGGAATCTGTGCGGTACTGGATGAATTGAGTTAGATTTCTGTGATATATAAATTAAGAGATCAAAGGAGATAGTTAATTAACCCCCGAAAAACCAGACCCTACCAGATGTTCTCACCTAAGGGAAATTTACGTTCAGTTTTCGGCTTATACGTAATTCAAAGCCGAAAACCCAGGATCTTCGTTCTCGCTTAGATCAGACATCGCCAACGCGCTAATCAGTGTGAGTTTCCTTTGTCTCTCTGCTCGTATTCAAGCGAGCCATGTCTTTAGATCTCCCGATTCGTCGTGTTTAATTACTTATCAAACGAACGGATTCAGGGAAAGGTAATAAAGATTTATCCCTTAGGTTCCCCATATCCACTCAAATTTATTCAAATCTGGTCGCTGTCTGATCTCTACAACGATTTGATCTCTGGCACTGGTGTTGGAATTACCGCTCACGTTAGCGTATATGTCTCTGGTAGACTCTCATCGAAGAAATATTGCGACCAGCATTAAATGCGTGCTAAATGAGAAAGAGAGACAGATCTATTCTGAGTAATAAGAGGTTTTATGTTAACCCAACAGGCGTAGGTGAAGCTAGGTAAAAAGAAAAATGAAGATACGAAAATAGATATACGAAATCAATTATCATAATCTGCCACAGGATCATCAGATATGGGGGAATTTTATGCATTATGTTTTAATTTGGAAAAACTGCATCTCATTGTCCCCAAACTATGGTATTTCTTTGTTAGTATATTGTAGATGGCATAGTTAAACGTGTCATAATACTAGTAAGCAGTAGAATAAATTTTGTTCTTCTTCATTGCAGTTATCTGGCGTTGCATGTCTACAATTATTGTGTTCCTTTATCTTATGGATGAGAATACAAGTTTGCTAGTTTTAATACCTACTGGCATTGCTGTGATCATTGAGGTAGGCATAGTTTTCTTTCTCCACGGCTGGCGGAGTTGTGGATTTTAAAGTTGCTACCAAAGTGAAATGGGTTCATTTTCGACACAAGACAACAGGAGGCTGAGACACTTGGGAGTTATGACCCAAGTGGGCCCGCCCCCTTAGAGTGTAAAGGAGTATACAGGGCCGAAACCCTTGTTCGACGGGGGGACGTCTTCTGATGATCAGATTGCATCCTGTTGTATTGCTCTGTATAGAGTTTCCTATCATCATATCAGCTTGTGTACTGGGAAGTACTGATTAACCGCTGTGATTAGCATATTTTTATTTTTGTTTTATTCTCAGCACATGATCTCTCAGTATACACACTGTCATATTCACAGCTCCCTTGAATATGTTAGAGAACGTTTATTTGATGAAAACTTTTCATCAACTGGCAGTGCAATAAAATGTGATGGAAATAAAAGAAGTCGATTTCTACACATTCAGAAATGTTTGATGGTTGCATTTACTACTCTACCAGGTCTATTTTAGCTTTGATAAATTGTTCTATATATTCTGTTGTGGAAAATGTTATCCCAGACAAAAGCATTAGTTATTTTACTGTAACTGGATATGTAATATTACTGGCGGAGCTGCCAGGGGTGTATATTTCTCTAGTATTAATATGATTTGTACTCATAAAAGTAAATATCTCTAGATCAGGGATCCTCAACCTTTGTGGCACTCCTGACATATTTTAGATTTACAAATAGAGTGGTGGGCACCATCCAATAATTGCGACTCCATTCATTATGAAAGGGCCAAAAGTATAATTAGTATGATCTTTGGCACATTATGTCACTGGCCAACTATTCATAGTTATTCAGTCATCCAGATGAGTATCATTGAGCAGTGACCTGTACTTAGATTCAACAATGTTCATTGTTGAAAATAATGATTTGCAAAGATATTATGGAGTCAAAATATGAGTGATCTTATAAGCCAAACTGTTTAAAAAATGGACATTTTGTGTGTGCACCATATACCAGAAAGTCATTATCAGATAAATACAATTTTAAAACAATATCATTCTGAAGGTCCAAAATCTCTAACTCCAGTTCTTCTGTTGGGGCTTAAATGAGCCCTCATATTTGTATATGGGTAAGTAACTGTTGATATTTACGGTTGTGTGTAGTAAATATTGTTAAATATAATGAGACGTGGCTGGCTGTCATACATTTTCACGTTATAAAGCATAATCACGAAGCCTGAACACACTGGATAAATACGACATTTTTAATCAGCCATGTTTAGAAGCAGAAAGAAGAAGGAAGTAGTTAGCATAAGGGCAAGTAACTCTAGTGGGAAACACAGTAACTATGCAGACATATATACACAAAGACCATATCAACATCCCCCCTTCTTTATGAGTGAACAAAGTCATTCATCCAAGAGGGTTTCTTGCGATCTCTTTGAGGTCTCTTAGGGCTAGATGGTAGGAGAGAATGTTTCTTTTCTTTGCCAGCTTTCCCAGGACTAGAAGTAACTGGAGTTGAAGGATTATCTTCTGGAGGATTGGAACTGTTCATTTCACTAGTGTTCTCCATGTCTCGCAAAACAACCTGTTGCTCGGGTAGAACTGGAGAGGAGAAATCAATTTCCAGATCCGCGGGATCAGGTGTGAAAGGTGTTGTTTTAGGTCTTAGATGAATTCTGTTTCTGACATATTGAACTCCATTCTCCCCTTCAACTAAAAAATATCTTTCAGAGAGCCTCTTATCAATCCTTCCAGGTTGCCAGTTTGGTTGTTCAGGGTCTTGATAGTAGACTGGCTGGTGAGACAACTTGGGCAGATCATGAGCAGTTTTATCATAATACGTCTTCACTGATCTGTCTCTCTTGCCTCTACTTTCAATAACTCTACTGTGAGATGCAACGGGTTTCACTGCAGAAGGTATCAGTGTACGCAGTTTCCTGTTGAACAGTATTTCTGCTGGACTTTGATCAAACCCTTGTCTTGGCGTATTACGAAGTTCAAGTAATGCCTCATATGCATCTGTATTGTTTTGAACAGTCTTTCTCATCATACCCTTAATGAGTTTCACAGCAGATTCAGCTAATCCATTGGCTTTATGGTGACCTGGTGCTGATTTAACATGAAATATTCCCCATCTAGCAGTAAATGATCTGAACTGTGCAGACGTAAACTGAGTACCTGAGTCAGATACAATAACTTTAGGAAC
Source organism: Oreohelix idahoensis (assembly GCA_024509875.1). NCBI lineage: Eukaryota > Metazoa > Mollusca > Gastropoda > Stylommatophora > Oreohelicidae > Oreohelix > Oreohelix idahoensis. The sequence continues at coordinate 109,983 of JAMPIV010005771.1, forward strand.
ACCATAACGAGCAAAATGAGACTTCAATTTCCTGATGACTAATTGTGCTGTCATTGTACGTAGAAAGTGTACTTCAATGAAGTTGGAAAAGTAGTCAATCAGAACTAAATAATATCGGCCTTCTATAATAAAGATGTCAGTGCCAACTTTCTCCCAGGGTAATAAACCTCTTGAGTGTTGGTTTAAAGGTTCTTTAGTATTCCTTGCCTTCGTTTCTTGACATTCTGGACAACTGTCAGCTATCTGTCGAATCTCAGCCGTCATGCCGATCCAAAACAGACAACTTCTGGCCCGGCGCATCATGCTGTCAAATGCAAGATGAGCAGCGTGTAGCTTTTGCTTGATTTCAGGCCTCAGTGCTTTTGGGATAAGAATACGCTCTCCTTTAAGTATTATGCCTTGTTCTGTTGTCAGAGTGTCACGAATATCAAAATAAGGCATAAGCTCAGCTGGTACATCAGACTTTTTTGTAGGCCACCCATGCAAAATGGTCGACTTCAATCTCTGAAGCACGCTGTCTTTGAGAGTTTCAGCTTTAATCTTTTCCATCATCACATCTGGTATTTCAGGTAATCGTACAGGTGCATCAGCTCCTGCATTGCTCTCTCTATCCGCTAAGGAATCCAATGTGACATTATGAATACAAACTCTGGACAGTGGGTCGGCTATAAGAAGATCGGAACCTTGTACCCATTGGAATTTAAAGTCATATCGATGGCTGCGCATCAATAAATTCTGCAGTCTTCGGGGAATTTGACTCAGAGGTTTCTTAACGATGGCTGCCAAAGGTTTATGGTCGTTGATGACTGTAACTTTCCTTCCATACGTGTACTGGTCGAAGCGTTCCAAACCATATACAACAGCTAAGAGTTCCTTCTCAATTTGAGCCCAGCGTTGTTCTGTTTCAGTTAGAGCTCTTGCAGCAAACTCTATTGGATGACCATTTTGTAGGAGGACAGCCCCAAGTCCATAGCTGCTACTATCAACTTGAATACACAAAGATTCATCAGGATCATTGTTAAGGAACTTTTCCTTCTGGCTCCAGTATGTTGAATGATGTCTAGGGATATTGTATTAATGTTCTGAAATGTAGTCACCAAAATTCTGGCCACAGTTGTTCTATTCGTAATCGAACTGTTCTTTGTGTTCTAAGTCTTTTCATCTGATTAACTGTCCTCAATTATTAACTGGTTATGAAGAACTTCTGATAGATTGTTGAGAAACTTTGCTAGATACTGCATCATGCCGCAAAATCTTCGAACCTCATGACAGTCCTTAGGAACGGGCATGTTTAGTATTGTCTCAACCTTTTTCTTGTCTGGTTCAACACCTCGAGCAGTAATAAGGTGACCCATGAAGGTAATTTCTTCTTTCTTCTCTTGAGCTTTAGCTTCATTCAGTTTAATGCCTTTCTCTTTACACCTATGTTTCAGTGCTTTAAGCTTCAGATCATGGTCCTTAATTGCTTGCTGTCTGTTTGATCCACAACCTGCAATAACTATGTCATCAGCAACATTGATGCAACCATGAAGACCTTCAAGAGCTTGTGCTAGATGCCTCTGGAAAATTTCACTTCTTACATTCAAACCAAATGGTAATCTAGACCATCTGAACCTACCAAAAGGTGTAATCATTGTTGTAAGTTTACTAGACTTCTCATCATGTTTGATATGCCAGAATGCTTCCTTGCTATCCAGCTTTGTGAAAATCTTGGCATTGTTGAGTTCAGGCAATACATCATACAAAGTTGGTAATCTGTAATGCTCTCTCTGCAAAGCCTCATTCAGGGGTCTAGGATCAATGCATATTCTTAAAGAACCATCAGACTTTTCAACAACAGCCATTTGGTTAACCCATTCAGTCGGTTCCTCTACTGGTATTAATATACCTCTGTGCATTAGATTTTGAAGCTCTGACTTTACCTTGCTCTTAAGAGAAAATGGAATTTTTCTGCACGGCAGTGCCTTTGGACGAATATTAGGATCAGTATGCAACACAGCTTCACCCAGGACACCTAGATGGTTATCAGAGTTATGATCATTATCTAAACTGTCAGTAGCCACCTTAGCAATAAATTTGTTTGTGTTGACTGTCACAAACTGTAGATCCTGCAGTGTGTTGTTGCCCAGCAAACATGTGAATCTATTTTTCACAACAGTAAACCTTATATTGTGTTTTGTCACAGTCTTAGGATTCTCAGCAGTTAATAGAACTTCTCCCAGTGGAGTCATCTTAGTACCATCCCACATAACAAGCCTCTGTTTAGTGGGTAACAATTGTTCTTGCATCACAAAGCGTTGACAGATTGTATTCACATCAGCTGCAGTGTCTAGCTGAAATTTTACCATTTTTCCATTGACAATGCGTTGTGCAGATGTACAAGCTTTCCTAGACTTCACACAAGCAAGAAAAACTTCAGAATCTTCCACTGACTCTGTGTGAACAGTGTGAACTTTCTTGCATTTAACTTTGAAATGGTTTTCCCCCCACAATTTGAGCAAAACTTCCAACATGCAGGACACTTTTTCTTAATCAATGGATGTTTCTGTCCACAGTAATGACACTCCTTTCTAGGTTCAAAGTACCCACTGTCAGTGTTACTTTGATAGGCTTTACCAGCAGCATGCCCAGTGTCTCTCTTGGGAGGTTTATGGTTGAGTGATTTTTTCTGTACCTTTTCAACCCTTGCTTCAGAAGGTTGTACTGTATTATTCATCTCACTTATGTCTTTTCCAGTTTGCTCGAAAACTCTGCATATGTAAATGGCTTTCTTTAGATCGAGTTCAGCTTCTCTCAAGAGCTTCTCTTGTAACCTTTTGTTGACAGTAAAGACAATTTTGTCTCTTATCAAACGATCCTTGTCGTTAAAGTTGCATAAGTCTGCCTTAGTTCTCAGCTCAGTCAAAAAGGAATTAAAAGGCTCTTGAAGAGGTGTGTTCCAGAATCTGAACGTATGTAATACTTCATTGCTTCCTGAGCTACAATGGTTCTGGATCAAATCGAGAATTTTATTAGGATTAGAGTGGTCTCCTTCCTCTGCAAGTTGATCAAAAACTTGAACAGCTTGAGGTCCAGCACAGTGTCCGAACAGGATCAGGTTTAGAGGCCACCTCTGCTGCATCCATATACAGTTCTAACTGTCGTCTCCATTTACGAAATGTGTCTGGTTCGACGTTATTTATGTCTAGGCAGGGTGGTAACCGAAACATGGGCCGTTCTGCCATGACGAAATGTCTAACAATGGTATGCAAGCAATAACCTACCAGTCTATGACGTCAGCACACGTGTTACAAGACATTCAGCATAGTTCGAATTCTGTAGAAATAAACACCGCTGCCACCATGTTGATATTTACTGTTGTGTGTAGTAAATATTGTTAAATATAATGAGACGTGGCTGGATGTCATACATTCTCACGTTATGGAGCATAATCACGAAGCCTGAACACACTGGATAAATACGACACTTTTAATCAGCCATGTTTAGAAGCAGAAAGAGGAAGGAAGTAGTTAGCATAAGGGCAAGTAACTCTAGTGGGAAACACAGTAACTATGGAGACATATATACACAATGACCATATCAACAGTAACAGAAAAATTACAGGGATGATACTGATTAAGAAATCAGCAAGTGGAAACACACTGGACTACCAACAATGCTTAGATGGTTAGAGTAGCACCCCTTGAATATAACAACTTTATGAGTGTATCGGCAAAGCTTTTGTCATTTTATTAGGACCACAAATGCCAATACTTTAGGTTAAAAAAGTGCAAGCTATATATTCTGACCATGAAATCAAAATTTTATCTTTATTCTTTCATCCGTAAATCTTCAGCAGGCACACGAAAAATTCACGGCGGGCACTGCGTTGAGTACCCCTGCTCTAGATGTTTTTTCTTTACGCTGGATTATTCTGCACATGATAACTTTTGAGTTAATCTTAGTGCTATCATTTTCACTACTAACTTTTTGTTCTTGAATCCAACAACACAAATGAAGACTTTTATTTACTTTGACTTCTTGGCAAATTGAAGTTACACGTTGAATTATGTAACATGTTGATCACGTCATTTCATTGTGAAGATGCTTCATATAGTAGCACAACTAACTGTCAACAGCTTTTAGTGCCACTAACATATGCTAATGTATTCTACATAATGCAGGTAATAAGATCATCAGCTTCTACTTGTGCATCAATCTGACCTTAACTCAGTTCACCTTTGTGCAGATTGATTCGGTGCACTTTTGAAGTGGCTAACATGTTTTGCTGTTTAATCCCATCATTCTGTTTGCTTGTAACTTGTTTCAATTCCATTGGCTTGATCTGACTGGCGTAACAAACTATTTTTATTTCTTATGCAGTTTGAACTTTCTGAAGTATTTTTACTTGGCTTTGTGCTATTTTTTGTAGTTAGAAATCCTGACCATTGTTTCATCTTTTCTGAATACAAATAAAAATTTATTTCGCGTTACATTTTCTTTTTATTGTCACACAAGGCTATCTTGATCTAGTCTGAATATTAAGTGGCTTGCGATTCCCTGTCACATAAATTAAAAATTCCACCCCTTGCTTTTGTGTTATTAATTTTTAAAGTATGTTTTAATTAATATTGAATGTTGTTATGAATATTTGTGTATATGTTATTGCAATGTTCCATTTAAATCAGCAAAATAGCAAAGAAATACACGTAGAGATAGTTGTACATATTAACATTATTGTTTCATACCTGAAATGTATGTGATGGTTTATTTGTATAGTGAGTGACTACAACAGTTACCCTTTTCTCTAATAAGGAACCACTTGAATAGTGTGACAGAACCATGATTCATATTTTTAGGTTGTCGGGGAAGTAGAACGTGTCTCAGAGAATGTTGGAGATTCTGTGAAAACAGTGGAAGCATCTGTGAGTTGGAGATTCCTGGAGAGAAATTTCCACCAACTTCTAAACTGTCAAAGGATAGACCTTCCTACCTTCCTATGATAAGGTAGCCATACTACCTCCATTCAAGAAATTAGAAGCAAAGACTACAACCCTGGCTACAGAGGAGGACTCTTCATTAGATGACATGAAACCTGGTGAGCAGAAAAGTACATTACTCCTTGAATAGTCAACATCTTGCTTTATGCTTTGCTGATGTCTGTGTGTGTGCTTTTGTTTTGTTTCTTTTGACAAAGCAGTCAGTGACCATTACACCTGGTGGCACCTTGTAGGGCAGGAACGAACTGTCTCCACTTTGCTCGGTTGCCAACTATCCTTTGTGTGATGCCTCAGCTCTGGTTCATGCTCGGCATCTCTGCCTCCACAGTTCTCCACCACGTGACTTTTGGCCATCCTTGCTTTCACTTTCCTTCTGGAGTGCATAGCATGGCAGTTTTGGTGATGGTGTCAGGGTCTCTTCTGAGGATGTGGCCAATCCAATTCCAGCGTCTACCCACTTTGATGGTGCGCATGTCTTCTTGGTGGCTCCAAGTTAGCAGTTCTTGGTTGGTGATTGTGTTCAGCCAGAAAACTTGAATAATTTTCCTCTGTCAGGTTGTGTGGAAAGAGGACAATCTGGCCATTTCCTTTTCTGTTACTCTCCAGCATTCTGCACTGTACAGAAGAACAGAAATTAAACAGCTCTCATATATTTTTAATTTAGTGTTTATACTGTACTGGGAGGATTTCCAGATGTTGTGTAGGTTGGCGAAGGCTGTTCTGGCTTTATTCATTCTGTTACTGATGTCTTTGCTTGTTCTGCCATCTGGTGTTACTATGCATCTTAAGTATTTAAATGGCTTTGTATTTTCTAGCTCTTGGTCCCTTATTTTTATGGGTGCATGATTTCTTACATTTAGTGTCACGACTTTTGTCTTCTTGAGATTAATGTTTAGTCCCACTTCTTGGCTAGTCCATCACTTATTTACTTGGGTGTGTAGATGTGAGTGTGCATGTCATCTACATATTCTAGATCCTCCAGTGTAGAGAATGTCCATCCTATTTCTCGGCGGGCATCCGCTGTTGTCTAGCACATCACCCAGTCTATAACAGTTAAAAACAGAGTGGTTAATAAGGGTCATCCTGCCTCACTCCTGTTTTCACCTCAAAAGTTAGATTGCTCTGCCCAGCGCTGCATGTGAAATTACCATACAGGCTTTTAATGATGGAGACCATGCACTTAGGAATTCCATAAACCCTCAATATTTTCTAAAGGCTGTCCCTCTGTATGATCATGTACAGACCAGATAGCCACTTTGAGAATAATAGTTGAACAAAGTCTGGAATGGAATTCACCACTATACATCGGATTTGTGGACTACGAAAAGGCATTTGACAGTGTAGACAGAGAATCACTTTGGAAATTGATGAGGCATTATGGAGTTCCCCTGAAGATCATTAATTTAATAAAGAAAACATATGAAGACATGACATGAAGAGTTCTTTACGAAGAACAGCTTACAGAACCGTTTGGGATAAGAACAGGAGTGCGACAGGGATGCCTCTTGTCTCCATTTCTTTTCTTAATAGCAATAGACTGGGTAATGAGATCATCAACAACACACAACAGAAATGGAATCCAGTGGACTCTGACTAAGCAGTTGGATGATCTGGATTTTGCTGATGACTTGGCTTTTCTGTCCCATAACCGTACTCAGATGCAGGACACATTGAAAACACTCGATGAGAGGTCACAGCAATTGGGTCTGAAAATACACAGGGAAAAGACAAAAATAATGAGGATAAATGCAGGTAATGGTAACAGGGTTGAACTTGAAGAAACACCAATACAAGATGTAGAATCGTACACATATCATGGCAGCAATATAGACAAAGTTGGAGGGACAGACAGTGATATCAAATTAAGAATACAAAAAGCAAGAGGAGCTTTCATTGCATTGGGAAATATATGGAGATCAAGAGAAATCGGATCCAACACGAAAATAAGAATCTTCAACTCAAATGTGAAGTCAGTCCTGTTGTATGGCTCTGAGACATGTAGAACAACAAAGACAACTACCAAAAAGCTAGACTTTCATAAATGGGTGCTTGCGTAAAATAGAGGGATTAAAATGGTATAACAAGGTTACCAACGTGGAACTGATGACAAGAACTAGACAAGTGCCAGTGGAACAAGAGATGAGAAGAAGACGATGGCGATGGATAGGACACACACTGAGGAAACCTGTTGATAGCATTACAAGGCAGTCCTTCTTCTGGAACCCACAGGGCAAGGAAGGCAGAGGTAGACCAAGAAGCACATGGAGAAGAGAGCTGGAAACAGAGGTGCAAATGATGAGGAGAACGTGGAAAGAACTTGAGATGATGGCACGTGACAGGAGGACTTGGCATGTGTTTGTTGAAGGCCTATGCTCCTTTGGGAGTGGAGGGTTATGAATGAATGAATGTCCCTCTGTATGCTGTCAACTGCCTTTTGAGAGTCAACGAAGTTTATATACAGCTGCCTTTGCCATTCTGAAAACTGCTCTGTTATGTTCCTGAGGGTGAATATATGATCTGCACATTGTCTGTTTCTTCTGAATCCTCAGTTTATGGTCTAGTTCTTTTTAAATTCTTTGAAAAATTATTCTGCCCAATATTTTGCTGGGAACTGATAGGAAAGTAATTCCTCTTCAGTTGTCACCTTTCTTTGGCAGTTTATCAATTATTCCCTTGTTCCACTTCGGTGGTGTTGTCTCTATTAGCCAGATTTGTTCTAATAGCTCTGCCGCTAATACAGGATCTGCTTTAAATAGCTGTGCATTTAGGTTATCATGGCCTGGAGCTTTTCCGTTCTTCAACCCATTGATAGTTGTGATGATTTCTTCTCTAAGTGGAATATCTGTATTTATATCTAGATCATTTTCAACGTCTGGAATGGTCAGTTGTGACTCTGGGAGTGTTTTTTTTTAGTGTTTCAATGTTCTGCCCATCTTGCTTCTTGCCTCTGTTCTGTGGTGATGAGATTTCCACTCTTGTCTCTCACTAGTGTAAGTATATGAGGAGAACTGCCGTAAGACGGGGGTAAAACAGTTGAATGGGGAAAAAAAAAAACACACAAATAGTAATACGTCTTACAAGGAGAAAGGACAGGAAAAACCTACGTTGCGGCCACAAGGCCTTCGTCAGGGACAGACAAACAAGACAGGAGGGAAAGAAAGAGAATGAGAATTAAGTAGAGAACATGAAACTATAAAAATAAGAGAAAAATAACTCCATTGTGTCCAGTCACATGTCCAGTCACAGAAGCAAAATGGCTGCCACTAAACCGGAAAACGGAAGTCGAAAGTACATTAAAAACAAAAAATAAGAAATAATGAAAATAAGGACGGGAAAAGAGTGAGGAAAAAAATAAATAAATAATAATAATAATAATAATAATAATATATATAAAGTGAGGGAAAAGCGATTTAGAAAAAAATATTAATAAAAAATAAAATAAAATAAATAGATATAAATAAAAAATAATAAAAATAAATAAATAAATAAATAAAAGAAAAAAATTTATAAAAAGAAAATATATATATATATATTTTTTTTACCTTTATATATATATATATATATATATATATATATATATATATATATATATATATATATATATATATATATATATATATATTTATATATATATCTATATATATATATATATATATATATATATATATATATATATATATATATATATATATATATACCAACTGTACTGTAAAATAAAAAAAATTTTAAAAATAAAACAAATTAAAAAAAAAAAAATGGGTGATCACATCAAAGTAGACAGTCATAATACAATAGGGACTAGATAGAGAAAGGCGTCTCAGACAAAAGAATGTTGGGTATTCAAGCCGTGTGGTTTAAGGCAACCCATAAGATGGATGAGGCGTTGTTCCTGGCGAAACCGACTGTTGGCGTCCGAGGAACAGGATCTGATAGCTGTCACCTGGATGTCAGTGGCACCATGGTGGTCCGGGCCATTGAAGTGGATGGCCACAGGTGTGGATTTAAACTGAGAGATGTCGTAGAGGTGTCTGCAGAATCGGTTGCCCAGTCGTGTGCCCGTTTGGCCGATGTAAGTAATGGTGCAACGTTTGCATATAATAGCATAGATGACGTTGCGTGACTCACATGTGAAGCCATGTGTCATGGTGAACTTGGCGTTAGGGAACGAGACTGAACGTGTTTCGATAACATACTGACATGTCTTACATCGTGTTCGGTTACATGGCTTGGTCCCAAAGTGGCCATCGTTGACGGTTTTCAAACGGCTGTGGACTAGGAGGTCCCTCAAATTTTTATCCCGTCTATATGCCAGCAAGGGTGGCTCACTAAACACTTCCCGCGCCTTTGGGTCAGCTTGGAGGAGAGGAAGGTGACGACACAGGATCCTTTTGACAGCAGTGTTTTGAGGGTGATAGGTCATTATTAACTTGACTCTATCAGAGGAGGTGTTATGGCGGGGTTTGAGGGCCTCTAGACGTGAGATAGGGAAAACACGCTCTAAGGCAGAGGTAAGAACATCCTCTGGATACTGTCTGTTACGAAAGAAGTCCAACATTTCTTGTGCTCGGCATAGAAAGTTGTCATCATCTTGACGGAGACGGAGAAGTTGTGAGAAAGGCAAGGAGTCACGACAAGCCGGAGGATGAGAGGAAGTATAAAGGAGGTAACTGTGTGCATCGGTGGGTTTGTAGTACACCGAAGTGGTGAGGTGGGGGGGGGGGGGGAATGATGGTGACAACGATGTCGAGGAAATTAACAGAGACAGTGGAGATGTGAGAGGTGAATTGGATCACAGGGTGGAAGTTGTTAATGAAGTTAATGAACCTAGATAGGTAAACCTCTGGCATATCAGTGAGACCTATGCCATCATCTATGTATCTAAGATACATCAATGGAAAAGGTCCAGGATACTGCTGCCACACCTGATACTCCAGGTAGCCCATGAAGAGGCAGGCATAACTGGGACCCATCTTGGTGCCCATGGCGACTCCACTAATTTGGTCAAAGAACTGTCCATTGAACTCAAAGGAATTGAGTCGAAGGACAAGTTCTGCAAGGCGCAGGAGAGTTACTGTAGCAATAGAGGGGTGCGTGCGCTGTTCCAGGAAAAACCGGAGAGCACGGAGACCATCAGAGTGAGGAATGGAAGTGTAAAGCGAGCAAACATCTAACAGAAATAAACGGTAGGTACAGTCTGGGGAAAGCTGGATAGAGGAAAAAGTAGTAAGAGCATGGTTTGTGTCCTTTAAGAAGGAAGGAAGCTGCTCTACAATAGGCTGGAAGATGCCATCGAGGAAGTCTGATATATGTTCAGTAGGGCAGGCACAGGCAGAGACAATGGGTCTCCCAGGGTTAGAGGGTTTGTGAATTTTGGGAAGCATATAAAACACAGGCTTACCCAGACAACTATTGTCAATACGGAGATGAGAAGCGCTAGAAGGTAAGGACTTATGAGCGATAAGACTTTTGATGGTGTCATGGACCAGACGATTGTTGAGGACTGTCGCATCATTGTAACGGCGCTGGTAGAAGGAGCTGTTGGTGAGCTGCTTATTACCTTTTTTTTTATTTATTTATTATTTTTTATTTATATCTATTTTTTCCTGTCCTTTCTCCTTGTAAGACGTATTACTATTTGTGTATGTTTTTTTTCTTCCCCATTCTACTGTCTCACTAGTGTAATGTTGTTTGCGCCCCATTTTCAACTGATCACTCTTGTTACTTTGTACACTGCGCTTTGTTCATTCCTCAGTGCTGCTTCTTCTGCCTGACTTGAAAGATTATCTATGAATTTCCTTTTGAGTATTATTTGTTATATTTCATCATCATCATTCTTCTTTTACGACATGCCAGAGGGAGCAGTAACCATATTCTTTTGTTGTCTACACAGAGACCCCAGGAACTTACACAGTGTTGCTATAACAGTGTTGCTAGAACAGTGTTGCTATAACAGTGTTGCTAAAACAGTGTTGCTATAACTGTGTTGCTGTAACAGTGTTGCTAAACAGTGTTGCTATAACAGTGTTGCTATAACAGTGTTGCTATAACAGTGTTGCTATAACAGTGTTGCTATAACAGTGTTGCTTTAACAGTGTTGCTATAACAGTGTTGCTACACAGTGTTGCTACGCAGTGCTGCTATACAGTGTTGCTATAACAGTGTTGCTATAACAGTGTTGCTACACAGTGTTGCTACACAGTGTTGCTACACAGTGTTGCTGTAACAGTGTTGCTATAACAGTGTTGCTCCACAGTGTTGATATAACAGTGTTGCTATAATAATAATAGTTGCCCATCGCAAGCGAAGATGACGACAGCTTCAGACTTGAGTTGTGTCACATCTGTGTTGTGATCTCATGTGACTAATTAGTCCTATTTTGGCCCTACAGGCCCTGCCACATACGGGGCACACATGGTTAGAGTCGATAGTAGTGTTGCTGTGCATTCTGACCTTTCTTGTAGCACGCTTGCCTTCTGCCTTATCAGCTAAATTCTGTTCTGCAATACGAGTGCATTGAGTAATGTTTGTCCGCCAGGCAGAGCAATCCCGTGCGATAGTCTCCCAGGAGGAGACATCAGTTTTGAAGCTGCTCAACGATGTTTTCAGTGTGTCTTTGAAGCGTTTCTTTTGTCCCCCTACTGTTCGCTTACCCATGGAGAGTTCGCTGTACATCAACTGCTTTGGGAGACGTTTTTCGGGTATGCGAACAACATGTCCGGCCCATCTAATTTGGGCCCTCTGCAGCAATGTGTAGATGCTTGAGATATGTGCTCTGTTGAGGACCTCAGAATTAGATACTCTATCAAGCGTTGCTATAACAGTGTTGCTGTAACAGTGTTGCTACACAGTGTTGCTATAACAGTGTTGCTATAAGATATGCTTTAACGTAACTCACCTGGTCCGCACACAAAATATAAATTAACATTTTGTTTGTTGCATTGCTGTGAGTGGATGTATGTGCTGCTTTTTTTTTATAAATTAAAAAAAAAAAATTTTTTTGTTTTTTTGTTTTTGTTCTGTAACTTTCACTTGGCGTAAAAATAATTCATGAACATTTATTTGAGTGAGTCTGGTTGTGTAGCAGATATTTTTGAAGAAACCCTGAATGTGATGGATATTTTATCAAAAATGGTTTTAAAAAAATTTTTAATGATGTTCTCAGCGACATTACTTACAGTAATGACGCGTATCATATCATTATCCTCAGCTCCTCAAGGAGCTTAGGCCTTCAACAAACACATGCCAAGTTCTCCTATCACGTGCCATCTCAGGTTCTTTCCACGTTCTCCTCAACATTTTCACCTCTGTCTCCAGCTCTCTTCTCCATGTGCTTCTTGGTCTATCTCTGCCTCTCTTGTCCTGGGGGTTCCAGAACAAGGACTGCCTTGTAATGCTATCACAAGGTTTCCTCAATGTGTGTTCCATCCATCGCCATCGTCTTCTTCTCATCTCTTGTTTCACTGGCACTTGTCTGGTTCTTGCCATCAGTTCCACATTGGTAACCTTGTCATTCCATTTGAATCCTTCTATTCTACGCAAGCACTCAGTTATGAAAGTCTGTAGCTTTTTGGTTGTTGTTTTTGTTGTTCTCCAAGTTTCAGAGTCATATAATCGTACTGACTTGACATTTGAGTTGAAGATTCTTGTTTTTGTGTTGGACTTCTTCTTCTTCTTCATTCGCCTTCAAACTTCCACATTTATGACTAATAAAGGCCGTAGTCAACTCCAGGTTCCCGACATCTCGAAACAGATTTTCGTTGATAGAAGTGGGTTGTTGCCATATGCTACTCCGTTCATTACTGTAGGTTGGGCAGTACTGCAGCAGGTGTTCGACTGTTATCGGGCTGGTACCGCAGGTGCAGAGATCTGTTGCACCAATTTTGTATTTGTGGTATAGATGATATCTCAATCTGTTGTGTCCACTGCGTAGCCGAAAATGATGAATTAACATGAAACAAATATAAAGGTATGTTATCAGGCACTCGTAGGAAATAAAGAAGTAGAACAACAGACATGAGTGGCTTACCCAGGATTTGAACCCTGGACCTTCCGTGCGACAACCCCGCCTAGCTATGCAAGTGAATCACACTATCCTCCCTGCCATCTACGCATCCCCATAAAGATGTTTCGATGACAGGTCAATAGTGCGAACCTCTATACATAACACCGGAAGTTTACCAACCAGACAAAGACCTTAATATTTTTAACACGAACTTGCTTTATAGGAACATGTTTGTCGAATACATTGTTAAAAGTTTGTGTCCAGTATGTTATGGCTTCTTCTGGATGAGGAAGTGATAAAGTTGTTATTTTATTCCCGTTAATGATATCCACCAAAAGGATAAATATAAGTGGATGGAAGCAGACATCATCATCATCAGTTGATAAGATCTCTATGGTGTTGTTTGCTCCACTGTAGTGTATGGAATGTCAACTTGACCTACGCAGTGGTGTGTAGACATGGATTGAGTGTATAATGTGCGAATGATAATAAGGGTTCGTGGTGTTGACAAATGTTCTTTTCTCACACTCATGTATGGCTGGAAGTCATCGACACCAACGACTGTGTACCTTTACTAAAGTTTAATTGGACGTACACACTCGACAGCACAGATAGTGACAAATCACAGGTTGGCATAATACATCATGGTACAGTGGATAACTGGTCTTGCAATGTTATGTTACATGGGCACTCATGTAGAATAATATTATAATGGACTGTCAGTAGCCAAGCACCCAGTATTGCCCATATATATATATCATCTGACTTCACTGACTGAGCACGTCAGCTTATAAACAATATTTCAGATGGCTTCTAAACCTAATCTCGTTTAGCGACGATTCTCCAACATAATGTTCAGCACATATTTTTCCATATAATAATATTGAACGGCTAATAACGGGTTCTCATGTGTAGCAGTGATCTCTGGACTAAACAAGCGATAATACGGGCATCCCTTTTCTCTTCTTGAAAGTCACTACATGTTTGGTTCCAAGATGGCTTCACTCGTGAGCTGTCACTCACGTTTGGATACAGATAATGAATCTGTCCTAAAGTTAGTCATTCATAAAACATTTCATTGCTCTGTAGATTTGATCATGAACACTTGACTGCAATCTACAGGATATAGTGCTGCTAGGAATCGAAGTCGTTTTCATCGAGTCAAATATATTCTCTTAGACATTCAAATCGTACCTATCGAAAATGGTGGCTTCGTACGAGAGTTCATAAGAGTGTCTATTATTACCTTGGTATCCGAAATATGATTCTGCCATTCCTTGGCAATACGAATAAACACTGGGGTAAAGCATACACGATAGGTCTAGACGACTATCACTTTCCCCACAAATACTGAGATCACTTTTTCCCCGGCGACAAGCCGACATAGAAGACACAGTCCCTATCAGGACGAAGCCAAATCACACCACACTCTAGCGACACATCCGCCGAATAGCCTTTGACCTCTCTAGAGACAACAGAACATATAGTTCGACTTAGATATGTAAAGATATACAGATATAAGACAGACTCGTCCTACTCAGACAAACAATACACATAAATTCAGGCCATAGATATTCTGAAGCAAGAACAATCTATTACTACCCAAACAAAGAATAAATCGCAGAAAACTGGATTTATCCGCGGAGTTCGATCGAAAGAGCCGACACAACTTTCAAGGGAAGTAACTCAATAATGACTTTCCCTTAAGCACTATTTTGTTTACAAAATATTTGCGAACATAACAAGTATACCAATGTATAATATTGTAAGATATCAAAGACTGCACGTAACAGGAAGTTGGTACACGTATGAGAGAGGGGATATTTCTAGGTCTTGTAGGAATAATTGAAGATTAACGTTTTTGAAATTCCTGTAATGGACTGTGATATGTTCCGTTTTAGGTGCTTTGAACCCTTTTCTCGTCCAGGTACAGCAAATAGGATAGTGGTCACTTAATGCTGTCCATGTAACTGTGCATTCTACAATGTTTTCTGGGCAGGTCGTATAGATATGATCAATTAGTGTAGATGATGAATCTGTTACTCTCGTGGGTTGATTGACTAACTGTGTGAGGTTGTATGAGATGGTGATATCATTCCACGTGTTGTTCGATTTGTGAAGGTCAGTATTGAAATCTCCCAGTAGAATAATTTCCTTCGAAGAAGCCCAAACGTTGTCCATCATTCGTGAGAATGTGTCAAACCATACAGCAGAAGAGCTAGGGTTTCGGTACAGGTAACCAATTAAAACGGGGGTCAGGTTGGGGAATTTTATTTCCAGCCATATACATTCAATGCCAGTATGTTCTAGATCATCACGGCGTCTGTACTGAAGAGATGTTGAGATGTATATAACTAGCCCTGTTTCATGTTGTCTGTTAGAATCCCTGCGAATGGTGGTGAATCCATTAATCCTAATTTCTTCATCTGTAATTTTGTCATTGAGACGGGTTTCAGAAAAACCAAATATGTGGAAGTTTTGTTGGAGAGAGGTGGAGACTTCAGGAAGCTTACCTAGCAGGTGGTAAAAGTTTAAATGACCAATTTTAAGCCCTGATAGTTTAAGCTATGAATTAGTGATATTGCCTATATTTTGATTTGAGTTTTTGCAATCGGACATGATAATAGTCAATAGGAAAGAAAGAATGAGGGGAGTAGGAATGAGTAAGAAGCAATAAAATTAGTACACAATGGTTAATACAGAATTGTAAACAAGTTATAAAATATACACTGCAATAGATTTCTCTAAAGTCCGTGGACACTGTTTACCGTATCTTAAACTTTGCAAAAAGTGCGGCACACAGGAATATTTTGACTTCAACCACAGTCAATGTAGAGAATTCGTTTTTTCGGGACAGTTAAAGGTCCACGCTTGTTAATTTTATGAGGATTTCCTAATTTTCATCAACACGAATAAACAAAGGTGCAGTCGGAGAGAAGGCGTCAATCTGGGAACTAAGCTCCAAGCTGGTTTGAAATACAGCTTTTAAGTGAGCTTATCTGCAACAGCTTGGTGTTTGTGCGCTGAATTTTGTTCTGAAAAGTCGTATAAAGACATCTGAAATGCCTGCATCAATACTTCTGGGCTATACTGCCTAAGCTGATGTAGCACAGACGAACTATGAGAGTGGCATTCTTGGCGGCTAGAGACAGGATGAAGAAAGTCCAATTTCCTAGCTGTAGTTCCTGTGTTGTGGGTACTTGATGTAGAGGAAGAACGGGTCATACTTGTAGCCCAGTCTTTCCATCTGTCCAGTTGTGCCTGTCGAGCAGGTAGTGGCGGGGGTGTCTGTAGTGTGGGTAACGGGGGAAACATTTGGTCATAAAGATTAGGGTGGAGGATGGGAGTAGGTGTAGCTTTGCTAGATAAATGAGTATTACCTGAGGATGACGATGAGGGGTTCTGCGTGGATTCACTGAGTTTAGTGTGTAATTTGTGTCACTGACTGACGAATATGTGTGTTTGTGGTGAGTCCTCTCGGGGAACTTTAAATTTTTGGCTAGGTAGCTCGTCCCTAGCTTAGAAGTGTGAACTTGATCTATATATAGCATCTTTTTTGGTGCACCTGACTTTGATGTGAAAAAAGGTGTGTTGTTTATGAAAGAAATGTGATGTTTAGTGCAGAAATTATATAGCACCTTGTTGTTGATATCTACAGTTTGGCGTGCTTCACCATAGCTGGGTGGAATTATTGACGAGATAAATATGGAGGTGTTTGGGAATTTTTGTATTATGTTGTCAATCATTCTGGAGATGTCTAATGGGTTAATGGTGTATCCATTTGTGCTATCGTTTATCCCTACGTGTACTGTTGTTTTCCTTATGTTAGTATTTCTGTTGAGATGGCTGATTTCATTGGTTGTTTTCACTATTCCAGCTCCTGGTAGTGGTATTACTGTGACAATGTCCTCTGGCGAGACTTAACATAGCTAGATGCAAGTCTAACTGTGTTAGATGCACCATGTGTGCGCATCTGAGTAAGTAGTATAAGTTTTAATTAATTACGTACCAATTTTTGCACTAAAGAGCGCAACTTGGTGCGATCGGTTTTGATTGTTGCCAAACAGCGTGGACGCTGTGGGGATGCCTAAAAGCCGGTTGATGAAGACACGCGTCTTCCAACAAAGTTCGTGGAAAGTCTTTACCCCATGTCGTGGGAAGACTTTATGATTTATGCTACCTTCCAGAGTGAAGTGTTAGCCTTAGCCAATTCTGGCTCGTTCGTTTCCAGTATCTCAATTTGATACCATTTGTAAATTCTCAGCAAGATCTTGGTAGGGCTTCGGCACGTCTCTTCATGGTCTGCCGCTAGTGTGTCCAGATCCACTACTGGGCTAGTTTTGAATCATTACACTGTTGAATCTCCAGTGAAGATTTCCGGCATTTTAATTACTTGTTAAATTGGAATCTGTAATGTACAAGAAATATTTACTGCAATACTCCCGCCACCAAAGAGACTTCGGCGGCCAGTGAGGTCGGTCAAATTGAAATTGATGTCATGAATATATATGTATACTACATGATTGATTTAATATGCAACTTTTGATATAAGAGTATGTCTACTCTTGATGTTGTCATCCTCGTCTTCGTGAAATAAATCGATATTGAAAACTGACATACAAGCCATGGGTCCAATGTATATCACTTGTATGTTGGTCAACGACCCAGTTATTGCCATTGGTATATATTAACATTGGTTCATCTGTTCAGTCCACACTACACTTCAATTTGCGTGTTTACAATAGTCGGCCACCTGTAAGCCCGACAAAGCTGACAACGCTTAAGTCAGCAGTCATATTGACAGTACCAACAGTTCAACCCCTAAGTTACGAAAAAATCGAATTAACAGCTGGTGGGCCAGTATGGGGACAAGAAAGTTTTTTTCTCTCGATCAAGAACTCATTCTTCGAGAACTAGTGCAGCAATTTGAAGATATCACGTTTCCTTACCATGGCAAGATCTTTCAAATCGTCAATTTCAAGGACACAACTTTTCTCTTTGAGAAGTCTATATAACGGTCACCCAGTCTGACCTCCAAGCGATCCAGATGCACGTACATTGTCAGGGTCAACTTTGGACTTCAACAAGTTTAGTAAAGCTCATCCATGCAACACCCGAGACCCATCGTTGAATAGTGTCGCAGAGGCCGGGATTTTTTCTTCAAAAAAAGATAAGTGGTCTTTATTAGTTACACTAAGTACCACTGTTGCATGTTTTTACGTTGAGCCTTTCTTAAATATGTCCACAATGTTTTTTTTCTTATATTGGTGTTCTATGTTCCATGTTTTATGCGGGTATGGTTGGGTGGTGTCTCACGAAGGGTACATCCCAGATTCACCCCCGGGCCTTCATGAGTGTTCTTTTGGGACATTTTTGCAGACCTCCCACAGTGGAAGTTTCCAGCATATGTTTGCTGATGGATTTTTAGTCCACTGCGTTTGGTTGTCTGTGACAACTAAGTGTTTAGCCGTGACGTTACGTTATTATTGTTGATTATAGTAATATTTTTTTCTTCGCTGTCCCTTATTTTCATGATTTATTTTGTTTGTAATCATCATTCTCAATCTTGCTGTCGTTAATTTCTATACAAAGTTTCTATTTATACTCTGTGTTGTTACTTGTCTAGTTCATTCTTCGCAGTGTCATTGCATTCTTTGCAAAATGTGTTTTATTTCTGCTTTATTATTTTGTTGATTCTGTGAACGTTCTCATTTGTTGCTTAGTATCTTGTCTTTCTAACTATTGTTTTCATTGTCCACATTTCTTACTTTCAAGTTATATCAATTATTAGGCAATTTCTTTTAATGCATGAATAATTAATGGCTAGGTAAGGTAAAGGAACCCGTTACACGCCCATTGAGGCATATTGGGAATATGGTGTTAGGCCCATATTATCTTGACCGTCGGCACACTATGGGTGATGTGGTCGGCATCACGCCGGCCGCCTTAACCTTCCCAGAGTTGCTCTGGTACCCATTTGGGGCTGGGTCGACCCAGGAGCCGTTTGTAACCTAAACAATTTCCGCCTCATCTGGGGATCGAACCATAGACCACTGCGCTAGGAAGCCAGTGCACTAACCACTATGCTACCGCGGCTAGGTATTAATATAATATATCTCTGACATTAATATTAATTGGTATACAGGTTCTGTGGACAGGAACTTGTCACATGTTAAGTAGGGGTTAAATTTTAAACCCTTTAGAAAATTATTTGACTAAGTAAGTTGATTACTTATAAATTAGACATGATGTCTACTCTGGCGGATCTTCTCCAGGATGGTGAATATGATGGATTGCAAGGCCCAGATCTTGAAGATTTTGTACTGAACCGTTTCTTATGTCATATGGCATTAGATCTGGAGGAGTTTTTGAATTTTAATTTTCATTCTGTTCCTCATATATTCATTGCTAAGGACCTAGCACAATTACTGCGTGTGCATCTTTGTTTTTTTGGCAAAATACCTTCATGTTCCACATGGTCAAATATTAAATAACATACACCACGCTATACGCGACGACAATGTTCATGAGAAACAGATAAAAGACAATAAACGGTATGAGCAGGAAAGGGTGAAATTTTTAGAAGATATTACTGAGGAAAGCAAAATAAATGAGTTGTCGGAGGTCCTTGAAGAAAGGGAGAGATTGATTGAGAATTTTAACGAAAAGGTGAGGGCACTAAATTTGCAGGTCGAGGTTGATAACTCAAACTTCAGATCCTTACAAGTGGAACTGGCAAACTCTAAGGAGTCGTTAGAGACTGCCTTGATGAAGAATAAAACTTTGAGATTCAAGAACTCCAAGATAACGTTGCAGCCTGTAAGAAGAAACTTACCAGCAACAGTAATGATTTAGGTGATAAGATTGCTTGTATTAAGGGGGCATATACACCCAGAAAAAGACAAAAAAGGTTATTTTTGATTTTCATATTATAATTGTGTTTTAAATATTTATAAGCCTTTTTACTTTGATATTCTTTTTGAATTATGTGTTTATCTGTAATAGTTTATGAGTTATCAATGTTCAAAGAGAATCAGATAAGTGTTTTAACATTTTAAAAACTAAACTTTAACAAAAACAGGGCTTGCGATTCACAGTTCCGGTGATATTTTCTACAATTTTAAAGCTATAGCCTTCAAATTTTGCACACTTATAGCCCATGTTATCCTTTATGGCATGAACCTCCACTTTTTTCTTACATGGTATAGAAACAGAGATATTGCTATACAAAGTTCTAAATTTGTGCTATTTAAAAGGGTCATATTGCAAGAGCCATATCTACAAAACTCATTGGGGTAGACATGTTTGGGTGGTTCACGCCATAGGTAGGGATGTTATGCACATCATCTGTTGGTTTGGCATTCTTTGCACCTTTTATGTGAGTGAAATTCATTCCCAGGTGCACTGGGGGTTTTCCTTTCTTTTTTTTCATCACTTCATGTTAATTAATTATTTTCACATAAAACATTAAAATTTATAAAGTAAACTTTGTTCATCATAAAATATAATATCTCTTGTAACATGTGGCCAAATTTTATGTCAACAAGTTTGTTAGTTATTTTTCTGTTAATTTTTTAAAAAGATAACCCATTTCTGGGTGGGTGTTTTAAAGCAAATTTTTTCAAAGCAAAGGAAGCTTTGACAGCACGGTATCAGGCACAGGCTGCTCAAATTCAGGGTCTTTTGGTTCAAGTTGCCAGACTACAGCCACATATGGTGGAGACACAGAAAAAGAGGTTAAAGAAAATGGCGAAGAGAAATAGAGCCAGATGGGAGGTAAAGTTGGAAAGTAAAGTGGCAGCACTTGATCTTGAAGATCATAAACTAACTTGCCTTCAGAGTCAACAAGAAATTTTGACTCATGATAAGTTGGCCAACTGTGAGACATTACTCATGGAGGAGAAGACTAAAATTGTAAACCTTGAAGAGGTGAATAAGAGGCTAAGTAACGATATTTCACTCAAAGATTTGGAAATTGTCAAATTAAGAACTAGGGTTGATGGTTTACTGGATGTTGTTTTAAACACGGATATATTGTCAAACACTAGTTATGGTAAAAATAGTGTACAACATGCCGGTGTTACTAAGTGTGATACAAACAGGTCAGTGCGACCTGAAAAAGTAAAGATATCATATCGAGGAAGATACAACTTTCCTCGGCATCACCCTGATACCAGTGTTTCTGAAAAAAATTATACTGCTTCTTCTGGGAGTAAATCATGGTGACATGCCAGTACCAGTAAAAACAGTGTGACAAACTGTTTATCAGATCATCCTAGACTCCCGGTGAAAAATATTTCCCATAATCGACAGCACCATGTTACATCTATGCCTAAGAAGCCTAACATGATTGCTAAACACATTACAAACTTGCAGGATCTGAGCCATAAGAGTACAGATCAGTCTGTTCAATGTCATCGTAGCGTGACCGATGTCTTTCATACTGGTTCCATTTATTTGGATAAGAATCGCTGTACACAGCTTTGTGTTCAAAAGACAGTCAGTACTGATGTTGGGGAGGCATCGACTGGACCTTCCGGGCGGTCTGTCATGACATGCTCAGATGTGACTAATGGTACTGTTCAGCATCCTATTGTAATAGTCAGTCCTTTAGATCATGGTAAAAACTCTGATAAATTTCAGGCAAGGGTTCCACAGACCAACCATGCATAGACTCTTCAGAGTCCTGATAAATTTGTAACAGGGGGCAAAACTATTGGTACTCGTTCCCAAAATAATACTCATTATGTTCTTACCAATAAGGATTCTATCCTACTTGTGCACAGTAGTTTCACTGGTGCTATTACTCTTCATACTCCGCACAGTCAGTATGATGTACCTATTAGGCACATTCCCACATGCAAAAATACAAGAAATAACCAAGGTTCTCCCTCCTTAGAGAGAGTACACCATCCACCTAGAGCATGATTTTGTACTGATAACGCGCATGTCGTGGGTTCAATCCCCACATATGGTGGTGTTATTACACGCTCACGCACCATCTTAGTGCGCAACCTACCACTTCATACTCCATAGCGTGCAGTGGGTGATTTTTTTCGCTTTACTGCAAACGTAAAATTTGTGCGTGTTTTGCCATCTCACAATATCAGGTATTATGAGGCTTTGGTATCCTTCTATACCAATAGCGACACTCGTACGGTTGTTGAGAGGGACAATGGTGCTTCTTTTCACCACCGTTCCCTCGATTTACAATTGGTTCCTAATTCTTCTACCCGCAGATATTAATACATTTATATTTGCATTTTCTTTCTTTTTTCTATTCATTTATATAGCTTTCTGCTTTCGTGCTCATGTCCGCTTATGCTACTTTTGTTTGTATGATGAGGTAAATCTTCTCTCATCGATCCAATATCCTCACTTACATAGATCATGTCTGGTTTTGCATCTTTATTATATTTCTCATGTTATTTTTTCATTGCCACGTACACAGGCTATGACATCAGTTCATCCTGTTAGAACTGTGCCTTTTTCTACTGATTTCCCGTTGCCTTACACGACGTCTCAGATAGTCAATAATAGTTACAATCTTGTCATTTATCCTTTTGACGTCGTTGTCATTTGTATAATTATGACTTCTTGTTACGTCATTGCGCACACTCATGTTGTTTCTCATTTGTTCCTATGCTTGTATCTTATATTTCGCATAGCCACTTGCGCGACTTTTTTTTTATACAGTTATTTTATTCGGTAAATCTTGTCGCCCTATGTTGTTACTCAAATCATTTACCTTTTCGCTATTTTCAATACTACCTTTTCTCATTTGTTAAAGAAAGGTTCAGGTCTCATAACACAGTGGTCACAAGAGTGTCAGACTACGTTAGACATGATTAAATCACTATTTTCTTCTGCGTCTATTTTACGTTTACCAAACGCAGATATACCTTTTGTACTCCGCAGCGATGCTTCAAATCTTGGAATTGGTGGTGCATTGATGCAGTGTTACTCTGGAACATTACACCCAGTAATGTATGTTTCAAGAAAGCTTACGATGACAGAACGCAATTATTCTGTCCTGGACAAAGAACTTTTAGCCATGGTATGGTCCATTCTCAAGCTTCAACGTTTCCTTCTGGGCGCACACTTTTACGTGGAGACAGATCAACGGGACATTACTATTTTACCTAACGTCACCGTATTCTCATTTGCACTGACTATCAGTGACTTTGTTGCTTCCACATTAACTATTGTCCGAATTTAAATATATTTCGATCAAGAAATAAAGTGATCTAATTTGAACTTAACCTTAATAATTTAATAACATTTGACTCTCAAACGTAACACTATTTGTGCAGATTATTAACAATCTTACTACCTAACGTTGTGATTTAACCCTCTATTGGGCCATTTATGAAATAGTTGGAAAAAAAATTCTTGGAGTGGTTTTTGTGGCTGTCCCATGTCTGAAAAGTGGTGTGAAGGTTAATTTTGGGCAAAAAAATGTTTAGTTAGTGTTTTATGGGTATGTTGCCAATTGGCAACAAATCACCATTAAGGTTGGGAACATTTATTGTTGCCATTTGGCAACATATATCTTTTAACTATGTTTTTATGTCTAACAACATCTATTTCACCTTTTTTTACTCCCTACCTACATTTAATATTTAAACAGTAAATAGCAGACAACAAAATTTGTGAAACTTCATGAAGTTAAGTGTAATTTATACAGAAAATGCCACACATACAATGAAACATATAGTTACTGAAAAAAAAAAATCTTCTGTCTCGTGACTCAATCACAGCTCCACACTCATGTTTCATGAAATACTTTGAAACAGTTTGAATGTTTATTGAGGCACAAGTGTAGGTTACACTTCTCACAGACAGTTCTGGAGTACCCCTTGCATCCAGGAAGTTTGCATCTCCCTTTGTTGGTGACGGAATTGGGGCTGTGGCCAACATTGTCAGTTCTGACATGAAAAGGAGGTACATTTGCTGTTTGCCCTCTCTTCTTTTTAGCCACCAGCTGTGTCTCAGTGCTTCCTGATGGCCTTCCCCTTTTATTATTTTCACTTTTTCCTGCTTTTAGGAGACACAAAGCAATCTGCAACTTGAAATCAACTAATGGTAGTCTGTCCTTTTTTTCCATACCATCCTTACACACATCTGAACAATAAGTTAGCCAAGCTTGCACCACAGAAACATCCAGGAAATGAAACAATATTCTGTGGTACCATTTCTTGGATCTAATAGGTATACGATAGAGTGCCAGCAAGGAGTCCAGCAAATCTACCCCTCCCATGAACATGTTATATTCTTTCACAGCTGCAGGGCAAGAAATGTGTATTTCCTTCTTGGCTTTTCTGTCCCATCTTCTGACTACACATTCTGGTTCAACTGCTGCATAGGTGCTTAGCAGTGTGACTGCTTTATTGTCATACCATTTGATAGCTTTCAATGTGGCTCCGTTTGTTGCTGCAGTACAAACAACAGATGACCCTCTTCCTTTCGTTTTCAGTTCCTTATCGGAACACAGATTACACCCTTTCAGCCGGTTTGCGCGGACAGTGCCAAGACATGCAATGCCTTGTTTCCAGAGGCATGCCTGCAATGCTGGCGAATTAAACCAGTTGTCAAAATATACTTTATGCCACACATTTTTAGGGATACGTTGAAGAAGTCTCAGCACGATATTAGCTGATGCTCCTAAATCAGGTTGGCCAGGACACACGTCAATTTTTCCAGTGTAAATTTCAAAATCATGAATCAAACCAGAAATGCTTGAACAAACGAAGACTTTATAGCCCCACTTTTTGGGTTTCTTTGGGTTGTACTGACGCAGAGATGATTGACCTTTGAATGGGATAACTTGCTCATCAATGCTCAGCCTTTCTGCTGGTTTGAATGAATTGAATTTCACTTTCAGAGCGTCAACTAAAGGTCTTAATTTGAACAATTTGTCGCCTTCATTGTCTTGCTGCTTGTTGTTGTCATTGCAGTGAATGTTACTTTTGATTTCTTTAAACCTCTTGTTCGTCATAGTATCAGCAACAAGTCCATAGCGCGTTGTAGAGTCCCAGTACAATTTACAACTGGGCATTCTAACAATACTCATCATAAACGCAATTCCAAAAAACTGTTCCAGTTCTGGCTGGCTCAATCTGAGAGGCTTCATGATGTTTTTCTGGATGCTGTACTTGTTTGATTCAGTGACCATATGTGCCATTGTATCATCATCAATGAATCTGCGGAAGTATTCTATTGGTTCTGAGGTAACTGATACGTGTGCCGAATCACCAGAGAAGGGCGGAGCTTCAGAAGATACATCTGAGGCTTCACGGTGTCTCCATAGCATCCGACGACGATCAAAGGTTACATCTGTGTCCTCCAGCTCTGATGCAGATGATTCTGAAAAAAAAAAGAAAACAAAGATATTAATTATCTGGCAACATAAACAATCATTTATTGGTATACTGGTGTACATGTTATTATTCTGATAATAGTAATAATGATAAAAATTATTCTAATCCACATTATGGTATAAAGCGTTCCACAAGTAAGTCTCCGTCAGCCGATATTTAGTACCTGATGGACTAGGCTGAAACTGTACATAGGTTGTACACTGATGGACAAGGCTACAACTGCAGTCTGAAATAAAGTGGCCACATTAAAAAAAAAAAAAATCAATTAAATTCAACAAACCTGAATCGGTTGTGTCCGAGGAAGGGCCGGGTTGCCACGTGTTATCCAGGATGTCTTCAGCCTCACTGTCTGACAGCTCACTATCGCTAGAAGCCTCAGGTATTGGTCTATAGATTGTAGTCTTTTGGCTGTAAAACTTTTGAGGATCCATTGTGTTTAACTGTAAAAAAAAAAATTTAAAAAAAATGACAACATATACATTTTGTAATTCAAAAGTTTTTCATCACAAAATTGTTTAATCTCATCTGATGATACATTATGTTTTGTGATTACTGGCAATTTTAGTGGTTATCATGTGTAGTTTAGTTCTAAAAGTCAAGTCTAGATGAAGTAAATATGTTTTATTCATTTACAATATTATTAGTAATTTATACTGGTAATTCTACTATTTACATTGACCTTTTTAGGATACATAAAATTGCAAATAACAACTTTTTTTTAAATGATGAAGTTTAATCAATTATAATGAGAATAAAATACTAATGTTGTTGATTACAGAGAAATACAACATTAAATATCATTTATTAGGTAAAAAGCAACTGTTGCCAATTGGCAACATGAAGTGGTTTTTATTCCTTAATCGACTTTTGTTGCCAAATGGCAACATACCTAAAATGTAAAATAAGAGTAACTTATTTTATTTATTTATAACTATTAAAGCATTTGTTACAAAGATAAGTGGTTTAAGTTACTCAACATATTTTTTATACACCGTTTTCATAAGGAATTTTAAAAAATAATGTGAAGTAAACTCACCTCTCAATTCGATCTTGCAAACCAGCTACCATGCCTTGACAAAAGAGTGCGTGAAAAAAAAGTATTTCTCCGACAAATGAGTTACCCGGTAATTTAAAATTTGGAATGTTTCTAGAACACAATAAAACAAAAAAATTATTAATTTGAACGCCGGATAGTGAAATAGATGACTTTAAACGGTATGTTGCCAAATGGCAACAAGGCCCAATAGAGGGTTAAGGACACTTTTAATTCCTTAATGGTAGATTACTAACATTTTAATATTCCTTGAACAATTTGGTACGCTTATGACAATGGATATAACTTAATTAAGTTTAGTAATTTCGATACGTTAGTGCAACTCCATTCTATTATTAGATGATCGCGCATTATTAGCGCTCGATATTTTTGGCACATGATATGATTCATGTAGCAATATTAGCATACGTACTTTATCGGGGTATCTGATTCTTTCTACACCCTCTTTAGACGGTGTTGTTTCCTTTGAGTATGTTATTTTGCTCATTGATTTTATTTAATTATTCCCCACTCCTACATTTATACTGTTACATGCCTACATTATTCAAGTTAATTGAGTTCATTGATTGACATTTTTCTTTTAGCATCTTGTTTGATTGCTGTCACCATTATTCACCTATTCTTTTCATTCTTCACTACTATTATTTCATTTGCCACATCTTAATTGGTGTTTTGTACAATTTGTACATTATCTCTCATTAATTTTATTTGAATTTAGTATTTAATTTCTTTTCCACTCTTCCATCCCAATTATTAGTTTCTTAAATTATGACTTTATAATATTTATATTTGTATGTTGTTTCATATAATTTGATTGACCTCTCCGTGATATTTAAAAAAAAATAAAAATAAAGACCTTTTTTTTTTATCCGGGGGTCGATGTAATCTGTTAAGTCGTTTTTTGCATAGGAGTCAAGTCTGCGAGACTTAACATAGCTAGATGCAAGTCTAACTCTGTTAGATGCACCATGTGTGCGCATCTGAGTAAGTAGTATAAGTTTTAATTAATTACGTACCAATTTTTGCACTAAAGAGCGCAGCTTGGTGCGATCAGTTTTGATTGTTGCCAAACAGCGCAGACGCCGTGGGGATGCCAAAAAGCCGCTTGATGAAGACAGACATCTTCCAACAAAGTTCGTGGAAAATCTTTACCCCCATGTCGTGGGAAGACTTTATGATTTATTTGATATGCTACCTTCCAGGGTAAAGTGTTAGCCTTAGCCAATTCTGGCTCGTTCGTTTCCAGTATCTCAAGTTGATACTATTTGTAAATTCTCAGCAAGATCTAGGTCTTTTCTTCTTCTTCTTTGATCCTTAGCCGCCGACCATCAAAGCAGTCAGTGGCCATCACGCCTAGTGGCGTCTTTTAGGGCAACAACAAATTGATTCCACTTTGCTCGGTCGGCGGCTATCCTTCGTACAGTGCCCCAACTCTGGTTCATTCTTTGCATCTCAGCCTCCATAGTCCTCCGCCAGGTTGTTTTTGGTCGGCCTCTCTTTCGTTTTCCTTCAGGGGTCCAAAACATAACTGTTCTTGTGATGGCATCGGGGTCTCTTCGGAGGACATGGCCAACCCAGCTCCAGCGTCTGCCAGCTATGATGGTGTGCATGTCCTCTTGCTTGCTCCGAGTAAGCAGATCTTGGTTGGTGATGGTATTCGGCCAAAAGATTCGGTGAATTTTTCTTAGGCATGTTTTGTGAAAAGAGGACAATTTCGACATTTCCTTCTCTGTAACTCTCCAGCATTCCGCACCATAGAGAAGCACAGAAAGCACACAGCTCTGATATAATCTTAATTTTGTGCTTGTGCTGTATTGAGAGGACTTCCAGATGTTGTTTAGACTAAAAAAGACTGTTTTTGCCTTATTTATTCTGATGTTGATGTCTTTGCCTGCCCCGCCGTCTGGTGTTACTATGCATCCTAGGTATGTGAAGGTTTCTGTCTGTACCAGTTGCTGATTCCTTACTGATATGGGCTCAGGGTTGCTCACATTGAGCGTCATGACCTCTGACTTCTTTAAATTGATGTTCAAGCCCACCTGCTGGCTAAACTTATTAAGTCTATCCGTTTTTTCCTGGATGTGTTGATGTGAATGTGCTAGTAGTGCAATGTCATCTGCATATTCCAGATCTTCCAATGTAGAAAATGTAGTCCATCTTATTCCTCTTGGACTGCCCTCTGTTGTCTTGCGCATCACCCAATCTATGACTGTTAAAAATAGAGTGGTTGATAAGGGGCATACCTGTCGTACTCCTATCTTCACCTCAAAGGTTAGGTTGCTCTGCCCAACACTACACGTAAAGTTGGCATAGAGGCTTTTTATGATTGACACTATGCAGCTTGGAATTCCATAAGCCCTCAGTATTTTCCATAAACTGTCCCTACGTATACTGTCAAAAGCCTTTTCAAAATCAACGAAATTAATGTACAGCTGTCTTTGCCATTCTGAGCACTGCTCTATAATGTTACTGAGAGTGAATATATGATCTACACATCTTCTGTTCTTTCTAAATCCTGCTTGTTCTTTCCTCAGTTTGTGGTCTACTGCTTTTGAAATTCTCTGTATAATTATCCTGCCTAGTATTTTGCTGGGAACTGAGAGAAGAGTGATTCCTCTCCAATTATTGCAGTCTGCAAGATCTCCCTTCTTGGGCAATTTGACAATTATTCCTTTGTTCCACTCAGATGGTATTGTCCACGTTTTTCCAGACTTGTGTAAATAGTGGTTCTAATAGTTCTGCTGCTAGCTCAGGGTCTGTCTTAAATAGCTCTGCATTTAAATTATCATGGCCAGGAGCTTTTCCGTTCTTTAACCCTTTGATTGCTGTGATTTCTTCTTTTCGTGGAATGTCTGTATTTACATCTAGATCGTTTTCAGCCTCAGGAACATTCAATTGTGTCTCTGGTGGTTCCTTCTTCAGAGTTTCTCTGAAGTGCTCTGCTCAGCTTGTTTCCTGTTCCTCTGCGGTCGTGATGAGATTTCCTTGCTTATTTCTTACTAATGTAATATTGTTTGCTCCTCGTTTTCCGCTGATGAATTTAGTTATTTTGTGTACTGTGCTTTGTTCATTTCTCAGTGCTGCCTGTTCTGCCTGTCTTGCAAGATCGTCTAGGAAATTCTTTTTGTTGGCTCGGGTTTGGCGTTTAACTTCCTTGTCCAGCTGACTGTACTGTTCGCTATATAGTTGCTTTAACCTGGGGGACTTCGCTTCTGTTTTCTTTCTTTTCATTTCCTTTCTCATCATTATGGTGTTTAATGTTTCTGGTGTTATCCAGTCTTGCTTCTTCCTTTCCTGGAATCCCAAGCATGATTTGCTGCTTTCCTTATTGTTGAAATGGTGTTGAATTTCTGGTCTATATCATCAGTCAATGTCTTTTCCTGACTTTTGGCAAATTGATATCATTTCTTTATGTCAGCCGCAAAAGCTTTTCTGGTAAGGGGGTCCTTCAATTTGCTGATGTCAAACCTTTTCTGTGTAGTTACAGTTGGTCCTGCCCTTCTTAGTTTCACTTTCAGTTTTGCTACTACTAAATGGTGATCACTTCCCACATCTGCACCTCTTCTTACCTTCACATCTTGTAATGCATGTCTCCATCTACCGTTAATCATGATGTGGTCTATCTGATTTCTGTCCCGACCATTTGGTGATTCCCATGTTAATTTGTGAATTTCTGTATGTGGGAAAAGTGTTCCTCAATGACCAGGTTGTTAATACTACAGAAACTTATTAATTTATCCCCATTTTCGTTTGCTGTTCCGCTGCCGCATTTCCCCATTACTCTTTCATGTTATGTATTGTGTGTACCAGCTTTCGCATTGAGGTCTCCCATTACTATAATAAGATCATATCTAGGTGTGTCTTCCATTTCTTTCTGCAGTTGTTGATAGAATTCATCCTTGACCTCTTCATCGCTGTCATTCGTTGGTGCGTAGCATTGTATTATTGTAGTATTGGTGAATCTACCTCTCAATCTTAATCTTATCAGTCTGTTGTTGATGGGTTTCCATTCCAGTAATGTCCTTTCTATTCCTTTCTGTAGAATAATGGCTACACCTTCATTGTGCTGTCCATCCTCTCTTCCAGAGTAAAGTACTGTTTCTCCTGTTCCTGTTTTAACTTTCCCTGCCGCTGTCCATCTGCTCTCGCTTATCCCTAGAATGTGTAACCTATAGTTTCTCATTTCTGCCGTGACCTGTTTTAGTTTACCTGTCTCATTCATTGTCGTGACATTCCAAAATCCTATTCTTGTATCATGTTTTGCGGTCAGGACGTCCATTCTCATGTCAGTGGCCTTTCGGCTTTCACCACTGACAGTCATACGAGCCTCAGACTCCGGATGTCCATCCCGCAGCAAAGTTTGTTTATTCGTTGTTGTTTCCGTAACTTTAATGTTTTTTTTACATAGACAGGGGTGTCAACCCTATGCTAAAACCCCCAACCTGGAGGACCAGGATGTCTGCTTTAGTCTGACCCCCTGCCCGCGCAAACCTGTCCAGCTTGGTAGAACCTTCCAGGAGTAAAACTCCCACTGGCATAGCTCTAGGGGTAATCAGGATACGCAAGCCGCCATACCTCGACAAGGTATTGACACCGGTGATGGCAGAAGATCTAGGTAGGGCTTTGGTATGTCTTTTCATGGCCTTCCGCTAGTGTATCCAGATCCACTACTGGGCTAGTTTTGAATCATTACACTGTTGAATCTCAAATGAAGATATCCGGCATTATAATTACTTATTAAATTGGAATCTGTAATGTACAAGAAATATTTACCGCAATACTCCCGCCGTCCAAGAGACTTCGGCGGTCAGTGAGATCGGTCAAATTGGACATTGATGTCATGAATATATATACTACATGATTGATTTAATATGCAACTTTTGATGTAAGAGTATATCTACTCTTGATGTTGTCGTCCTCGTCTTCGTGAAATAAATCGATATTGAAAACTGACATACAAGCCATGGGTCCAATGTATACCACTTGTATGTTGGTCAACAACCCAGTTATTGCCGTTGGTATATATTAACATTGGTTCATCTGTTCAGTCCACACTATACTTCAATTCACGTGTTTACAACAGTCGGCCACCTGTAAGCCCGACTGTTACAGTCTGTTATGGTAAGCTTGTTATGAATACTTTATTATACTTTTTTTATATTTGTGGTCTAAGGGATTTAACATGTGTTTATGTTTTCCTTTTGATACAGGTTAGATTTATTTGTTATGTCCCTTGACTCAGCCGATTTTTGGTTTGGGTTAGCCTTCCAGATTGTTCGAAATTGCCTTATATGGTTATAGACAAGATTGTACGAGACGGCCTTATATGGTTTTAGACCTGGCTCCTCGGTCGGTGTGAGTGGGACTCAGATCACACCATTATCTGGGCGCATGCGCAATGATTTGGGCGCGACCGGAAGACTGTTGTTTGGGAGTCGCCTGGCGTTTTTCGAGCTGACAAGTCGCTCAGCGTTTTGCTCTGGCGGTGTCAAAGGGGATCAGAGTTCTTCTGTGATTAAATTATGTTTAAGATTCCCCTTTAATGTGATTCTGGCATAAAGTTATAAGCCTAGGAAATGGCAAGTGTTTTGGTGTTTGATTCATGGAAGGCAGAGCAGGTAAAGAAACATTTTGAACCTATTTGTTATTGCCGTGAACTTTGAATTATTTAGGCGACTTACTCCTGGTGCGGAGAAGTGGTAACAATATTTTTGCCAGAGGTGTTGAACCAGATTATCAATGATAGATGTAAGCCCGATGTTCATGCGGCCTATTGTTTGCCGGAGGTGTTGAACCAGATTATCAATGAATTATATATGTAAGCCCGCTGTTCATGCCGCCTATTGTTTGCCAGAGGTGTTGAACCAGATTATCAATGAATTATATATGTAAGCCCGCTGTCCATGCGGCCTATTTTTGCCAGAGGTGTTGAACCAGAGTATCAATGAACTATATATATATATATATATATATATATATATATATATATATCGAGATAGAGATATATATATATATATATATATATATATATATATATATATATATATATATATATATATATATATATATATATATATATATATAAGCCCGCTGTCCATGCGGCTTTTTTTGCCAGAGGTATATTGGCGTGTGATTACGTCCATGATGTGTTGAACCTTTGTTCAGATGACAATGTATGTGTCGATGTCAGCGTGATTTGTATTGTACCGTAATAAACTGTTTGGAAACGTCACTAGTCGTTCAACGCTTCCTGACTTCGTCATCATGTGTTACTGTGACGTCTTCATGACCTATTTACAGTAGCCCTGTGTGGGCGTGTATGTCAACATACTTACATTTGTAGCAGTACCAACTACTTTCAACAGTGCCAGTACACTAATCTGCTACAGTGGTAATACAACTACATTTTACATTGATCGCCGGTATGGCCCTCATAATATGATCGTCTACATCTGATACAAGCACATACAACAAACAGAAATTTATACAGAGAAATAAAGAATTTTTACAGTGGTCGCCAGTTTTCAGGCTGTTACCCGAACGACATTCGCTACTCTAGATCTACAGCATCCTACATGAACCACTGCGACACGCTCCTGTATTATCATTGCCAGTTCCTGTGTCGTTGTTGCTGTTATTTTGAAAGCCAGTTCCTGTACCATCATTGTTGCTGTCATTTTGGAAGCCAGTTCCTGTACCATCGTTGCTGTCAACTTGAAAGCCAGTTCCTGTGCCATTATTGCTGTTGTGTTGGAGGCAAGCTCCGATATCCCTTCAGCGTTGGATCTTCTTAGCGCTGAACTGTGTGTGCTGAGAACTTCATTGTTGTTGTTCCAGAGGCCAGGAGTTTTTTTTCGCCAGTAGAAGATAAGTGGCTTTATATTTGTGAACTGTGCCGTTATGTATGATAATTAAGCCTTCCATAAATTTATATTTTCATGTTACATGTTCCTATATTTTCTAGGTTATTTATGTGTTTGCATTTCAGAGGGTTCGGTTGCGCGGTGACTCCAGTAGGGTACATCCCACTTAACCGAGGGCCTACTGTGAGCGTTCTTTAGGGACCATTGCGAATTTCCCTCAGTGGAAATAGCTAGCGACTTTTGTTGCTATTTTTGTTTAGCTGTGACGAGATGTGTTAGTGTTGTTTTCGTATATTTTTTCTTTGTTCTTTAGTTTTGATTAATTTGTTTGTATTTGTTTGCCTCATCTTCCTATCGTTTATTTCTTTACTCCTTTTCGTTTATACACTGTTTTGTTATTTGTTCTGTTAGTATATTCGCAGCTTTCTTCGTATATTTTCTTAAGTTCTGCTTTATTGTTTTGTTGATCCCTGCGAACGTTTTCGTTTGTGATTTATATTTTGTCTTTGTTAATTTTGTATGAAGAATGGACGCAGTCATTAGTAATACCGCTTCCAAAGAAAGGAAATCTAAAAATGTGCAAGAACTACAGAACCATTAGCCTTATTAGTCATCCAAGTAAGGTGATGTTAAGGATACTTTTGAACAGAATAAAACAGAAATCAGAAGAAATCTTGTCAGAGGAACAGGCTGGCTTTAGACCAAAAAGAAGTACCTCAGAACAAATCTTCAACATTAGATTACTTATCGAAAAACATCTCCAACATCAACACGATTTATACCATAACTTCATCGATTTCACAAAAGCCTTCGATCGAGTCTGGCATGAAGGCTTATGGCAAGTAATGAGAAAATTCAATTTTGATACCAACATCATAGATATCATTGAAGCACTATACAAGGACGCAAGCAGTGCTGTTTTTGCAAGCAACGACATTGGAGAATTTTTCAAAACAACTGTAGGAGTTCGCCAAGGATGTATTCTGTTACCAGTGCTCTTTAATATATATCTAGAACATATTATGCAGGAGGCTCTCTACGATTATAAATCAACCATATCGATTGGAGGCCGACCTCTGTGCAACCTACGTTTTGCTGATGATATTGATCTGATAGCTGGATCAGAATCAGAACTTCAAGACCTTACCTCTAGACTGGAGAAAGTAACAAGAACATATGGGATGGAAATTAATATAGAAAAAAGCAAGATATTGGTGAATAGCCATAAGAAACATGTTGCGACCAACATTACGTTAAATGGGCAAACGTTAGAAGAAGTTAACACCTTTAAATATCTCGGGTCCACTATATGTAGTGATGGAAGATCAAGTAAAGAAATCAAGACAAGACTTGAGATGGCCTCAGCTGCCATGACAAGGTTGAATGTGATCTGGAAAAGTAACATCAGTTTTCCTGTGAAGATCAAATTATACAAATCACTTGTATTATCTATTCTCTTGTATGGGCGTGAGGGCTGGACACTCACTGCAGATACGGAGCGAAGGATTCAGGCTTTCGAGCATAAATGTTATAGAAG
The DNA here is from genome assembly GCA_024509875.1 of Oreohelix idahoensis. NCBI lineage: Eukaryota > Metazoa > Mollusca > Gastropoda > Stylommatophora > Oreohelicidae > Oreohelix > Oreohelix idahoensis. The sequence goes on from JAMPIV010005771.1 coordinate 144,798, forward strand.
AATTCTGCGCATTTGCTATAAAGAGCACAAAAGAAATGTCTATGTTAGAGAGAAGATAAACACCTATGCAGGCCACCAAGAACCACTTTTGTCAATAGTGAAACGTCGAAAGCTTGCCTGGTTTGGGCATGTAACTCGTCATGACTCTCTTTCGAAAACGATCCTTCAGGGAACAGTCGAAGGTAAACGGAGAAGAGGAAGGCAGAGAAAATCCTGGGCTGATAACATCAAAGAATGGGCAGGACACGGTTTTTCCACACTTGTACGCATTGCTGAGGATAGAGAGCAGTGGAGGACCCTGTCTGCTGATGCTTCCACCATGGCACCCCTACGACCCATGACGGGTTACGGGCTGAGATGATGATGAATTTTGTATGTACAGTTGATTTTGTCATACACTGTCTATATACATACTAGGTAATGCATTATTAATAGTATAATGCACTATAGATAGAAGTGATTATTGATGATATTGTAATCAAGTTATTATACAAGTTCTTTGATAAAGACTTGTCTCCAACTGAGGTTGGGATAAAGTGAGTTGCTGAGATAATATATATTATACAAGGTGTTATAGTATATTATTAGACATAATGTTTACCTTGGAGTATTTCATTGAGCAAGGAAAAGCTCTTGGCAAGACTGGAGAAAAATTAGAGGATTTTGCACCCGCTGAATATGCCAAGGCACAGAAGGCTAATGAAAAGAAACAGAAAATGGAAACTGAGAGATTGAAAATAGAAGCTGAGAATTTAAGATTACAGATGCAGGCAGAGGAGACAAAATTCCAAATGGAAATGGAAAAACAAAAATCAGAAAGAGAGGCTGAAAATGGAAAATTAGAAAGAGAGGCTGAAGATAAAAAAATTCAAATGGAAGCTGAACAAAAGAGATTAGAAAGAGAGGCTGAAGATAAAAAACTTCAAATGGAAGCTGAACAAAAGAGATTAGAAAGAGAGGCTGAAGCTGAACAAAAGAGATTAGACAGAGAAGCTGAAAATAAAAAATTAGAAAGAGAAGTTGAAGATAGAAAATTCAGCAGCAAAGAGTAGCTGAAGAGAAAAAAATGCAGATGGAAACTGAAAAAAAAAGAAATTAGAGATGGAAGAGAAGAAACTTCAGTTACAAGCTGAAGAAAATCAAAGACTCCATGAGCAAAAATTAGCAGCTATGGAGTTGGAGAAAATAAAGTTGGTAAATATGGGTAATGCTCAAAATGATACAAATAATCAAACAACTGCTGATAAGGCAAATATTAATACTTATGATGTTAAATTGCCTCATTTCAACCCTACCCGTGACGATATTGCATTCTATTTAGATAGATTTCAAGTGGCATGCGACTCACATAAGATAGACAAGTCACAATATTGTGATCAACTTGGTAGGTTACTCACAGGTGATGCTCAAAAGGTTATGATGTCAGTAGAAGAGACTGATAGAAAGAACTATGATGTTGTCAGAGCGGCACTGTGATAATGGACACCAGTTGATAAAGGCCACCAGTTGATAAACCTCTCTTTTCCACTTGGTAAAGATCAGTGTTGATAAAGTCTAACCTTCGGTCACCAGTGTTGGTTGTATGGTTACAATCGTGTTCGAAGGGGTGTTGTCACAGTAAAGACAAACACAGGTCAACTCGACCTAACCAGTGGTGTATTGTTTTGGAGTGAGGATACATACAGTACGCGAATGCTGGAAAATGTTCTGAGAGTTGACAATAGGGCAATCTCACTCACTCGTGGCATGAAGTGTAAGACGAACTACTGTTTACGTTTTCTTGTATTTAATGGACACACACTTCGACGACACAGGAACAGGAAACATCAGACAGGTTGGCATAAATCATCATAATATTGATCAATGCAATGCACTATCACCTGGGCATTCATGTTGTATAACAGTTCAATGTAATGTCAGTAGACAAGCACTCAGTATTTCAGCACATATGTATAATCTCAGGCCTTACTGACAAATCGCGTCAGTTAAGAACCAATGTTTACTCATGGTTCCCTGTAAGAACCTCGTCTAAGTCTTTCAGGCCGAAAATTCAGTAAATGAATTTATGAATACAATGTCAAACCACCAGTAGTGGGTTTTCATATAATAGTATGCAGATCTCGATATCATCGTCTGATAGTAAGGACATTCCTGTTCTCGATCGATGATTTTATAAGATTGAAACTTGGAGTCCAAAGATGGCTCCATCTTTGACTTTCGCTCACAACAAAGATAATGACGAAGCATGATCATATGCTCTGTTCCTTTCATAAGTATATGTAAATTAGACTCTGCATATCCTGCTCAATCATGTTGCGACATAAAATGTATATATATATATATATATATATATATATATATATATATATATATATATATATATATATATATATATATATATATATATATATAACTGCAAGCAAATATGTCGTCTTAACATCGCTAATCAAACGCCTGTGCAGACGATAGCATGTCGACCTAGCTGAATATGACGAAAGGTTCAATATGTCTGTTTTACCTTATTTCTCAGGAAAAACACAACAGCCAATAACGCGAATAACGCACGCCATTCCTTGGCGTCAAGAATCAACACTGGGGAAGAATCTCTGATAATTCCATCATAGAGATAAACAATCTCCTTTCCCCAAAAGGAACCACAGTGCTCAAGACAAATCTTCAGACCGCCTTCATCTAGGTCCAACAGGGTAGAACCTTCTCACCTCCCTTCTTAGTGACACATCCGCCGAATAACCTATGACCCCAAGTTCGACACCAAAGATATAGTTCGACTTAGACATACAAAGATATTAAGATAAAAGACATACTCGTCCTACCTAGACAAGAACTACACATAGATTCGGGTCATAGATATTCTGAAGCAAGAACAATCTATTTCTAACCAAACAAAGAATAGATCGCTGTAAGCCTAGATTCCTCCGCTGAGTTCGATCTTCAGGAAAGATACAAGAACCGATAACTCACAGAATGAATACACATCGCCAAATCTGAGTTCTGTCCCTCTAGACTGGAAATCGTGAATTCAAAGATAAATATATTTTTATCAGACAAAAAAATACATTTTTTCATTTGTATGCGTAATCTGTGCGCCACACAAAAGAATATGTGCGCAACAGACTACCACATCCCCAGGGGAAAAAAATGAAAATCATTTTTTTTTCATCTGAGAGCAACATCCAATAGGCTCACAACGCACAAATACTGCGCAGATGAGAAATATCTGGAATTATAAGCCAAATTAAGGCAAAGTCGAAATATAGATCGACTGGTGAGAATACATCTCAACCTCTCAGAGAAAGCATTTCTCTTAAGCATAAATGTTTCCAGGGAGGTGTCACCAACGCATACTACTATACTTGCAATGACACAATGCATATAACAATTTCATATTTAAGCATTATAAGTACATGATTTACAAAAAAGAAAAATCATCAACGAGTACCGGTGAATATATATATCAATGAACGTAGTGATAGTAGTGATACAATCACTATATTACAAATCACAATGTGTATCTATCTTGATATAGAAAAGAAAAATCTGTTGTCGAGTTGGAAGTGTTAAGAAGTCCAAGACTCAACAGTTAAGTGGAATCATGTGGCCATCTAGACAGAATGTCTGCCATCACATTATCTGATCCACGGATAGCTCGTACCGAAAAATGAAAAGGTTGAAGAGCAATTGCATATCGAGTAGACCTCGAGCTCTTCAAATTTTTACTCTGTATAGCCGTACGAGCTTTCTGATCGGTTTCTACTATGAAATGTGCGCCTAGAAGGAATCTTTGTAGTTTGAGTATTGACCAAACCATAGCCAATAGTTCACGGTCTAAAACCGAATAATTCCTTTCTGCAGCATTAAGTTTTCTAGAGATATACATTACTGGATGCATAGTTCCAGAGTACTCTTGCATTAGTGCCGCTCCAATCCCAGTGGATGAAGCGTCACTACGAAGAACAAATGTTTTATCTGTAGTAGGTAACACTAAAATAGGTGGTGATGAAAATAAAGTTTTGATCTTATCCAAAGAGGATTGGCATTCTTGTGACCAGTGGACCATATTAGGCGACCCTTTCTTTAGTAGTGTAGAAAGAGGTGTCATGATAGAGGATAGATTCTGAATGAATCTTCCATAAAATTGAATAAGACCTAAGAGACTTCGCACTTGCTTTTTAGTCTTAGGAATAGAGATGTTAAGTATCTTAGTGATATTATGGTCCTCTGTCTTTAGGAAACCATGACCAACTCGATGGCCTAAGAAAGAAATTTCGCTAAAACAAATGCAGGCTTTAGAGGGTTTCGCTGTCAGGTTATACTAGCGTAGAGTAGACAGTAATTCAACTAACCCTGAAAAGTGATCTTCCGAAGTATCGCTGAAAAGACAGATGTCGTCTAGATACGCGATGACATCTGACCGATAAGATAGAATTCGACGCATCATGCGTACGAATGTAGCTGGAGCGTTCATAAGGCCGAAAGGCATGAAATTCCATTGAAAAAGGCCTCTATGTGTAGAAAAAGCCGTAAAAGGTTTGGCGCGTTCAGATAAAGGAACTTGTCAATATCCTTTGGACAAATCTAGTTTAGTGAAAAAATGAGATTTAGAAAGCCTAATAAGTAGCTCTTCTAGTAAAGGCATAGGTTCAGCATCGAACTTCGTAACTTGATTCAATTTGCGATAGTCAACGCAAAGACGTATGTTATTGTCTTTTTCCGAACAATAACCATCGGCGGAGAATATGCAGAAGTGGATGGTTCAATTATCTTTAAATCTATCATCTCATCCAACTCCTTCTCAACCTGTGCTTGAAAATGTATAGGGATAAGATAAGGTCTGACCCTAATAGGATTATGGTCAGTTAGAATAATGTCATGTTCAATGACATGAGTTTGTCCAGGGATGTCAGTAAGGACATCCTGAAATGTTTGTAACATAGCCGAAACTTGTCGCTGTTCTCCTAAAGAAAAATCCGGAGAAACAGTAACGTTGTCCTGTGATTCACCAGAATGAAGTGGAATCATCGGAAGCGGAAGATTAACATCCGAAAAACTTGTTTCCTCATCCTGTATTACGGACAGTGATAAGTAATGACCATGTTGGACTGGTGAATCGTCCGTTGCCTGGAAAATAGGCTGTAAATAATCCGGACGTTCATGCAATTCCCTAAGCATATTGATGTGGAAGGTTTTATGCTTTCCATCAATATCGACAATGTAGTCAACATCGGAAATTTTCGAGATTATCTCGTGCGGTCCTTTCCAAGAAATAAGAAGTCTGTTTTCCCTACAAGGAAGTAAAACAAATGCTTTGTCACCAGGACAAAGTTGTCGTAAGGTTCTTTTCTTACTGGCAAATTGTCTTGCTTTCTGCTTAGCAAATTCAGAAGAAGTTGCCAATTTGCATGCTTCGATATTCTTTTGTCTCAGCGCGATGACATATTCGTAAGAAGATTTCGTGTCATCGGTAATATTATCAGCGGTTATGAGATCATGAAGCAAAGACATAGGGCCGCGAGGTCGCGCGCCAAAGACAAGTTCAAAGGGAGAAAATCCTGTATGTTTATTGGGGACCTCTCTGTAAGCGAAGAGGGCCGCGGGTAAAACCCTGTCCCAATCTTGAGGATGATCCTCAGTTATCTTCCCTGGCAAGTTTTTGAGTGTTCTGTTTAGCCGTTCGACCATCCCATTGGACATAGGATGATAAATACTACTCAAAGATCTCTCTATCTGCAGAGTCGACATCACGTGAGACATTATATCCGATATCAGGTTGGTGCCATGGTCTGATAATATTTCTCCGGGGAATCCCAGACGAGAAAATATAAGCCAAAGAGCATCTGCAATGTCAGCAGTAGTAATGCTCTTCAGAGGAATAGCCTCTGGCCAACGTGTGCACATGTCCACACACGTTAAAGTAAACTGATGTCCTCTAGCAGATTTGATCTTAAATGGACCAATGATGTCTATCGCCATTTTCTGAAATGGTCGAATAGGAATGTTTCAGCCTGAATAGGTGCAGCATGGCGTGGACCTTTGGATTTGACTTCTTGACATACTATACAAGATTGACAATAAATCCGTATGTCTTTGTTCACAAAAGGCTAAAAGAAAGCCGCAAAAACTCTTGACTTTGTACGGGAAAAACCCATATGTCCAGCACACTGAGAGTCGTGTGCGTGTTGCAAAATTTTAACTCTCAAATTCTTGGGCACAAGAATCTGAGAATGACTTGACTTAGCGGAGTCTTGCACCATACGTACAAGTACGCCATTCTTCATTGTAATCCAAGATTTACGCTTTGTATCTTTATTCGGGTCACCTTTTGTTGCAAGAGTGAAGAATTTCTTTAGAGTCGGATCCTCTTCTTGCTGTTTTATAAACGAGTCACGAGAAATTACCAAGGGATCATCTTGGTTATGCACTTCATTATCTTCAATAGATGAAGTTTGAGGCATATTAAGAGCTTGAGCTCTAGTGACTACAGCATTAGCAGTTTGCATATTTTGTTTTTCCCAAACGGAAATTTGTTGTGGAGTGCATTCTTTGACTCCGTGAATACGACCGATGATAAGATCAGCGATCGGATTCGGCAGAAGACATGCGTGTACATCTCCTGTAAAGAAAGGAGTAGCAATCCTAATGATAGCAGTAGAGTATTTCTCTAAGGTGCCGCCAAATGTTACACATTTGACTATTTTTCCAGTGGCACGAGAAGGATCTACAAGCGACTGCCTAAATCCAATTGTGGTGCATCCAGAATCAAAAAGAACTAAGACTGGATTGTCATTTACTAAACCTCTATGTAAAACAAGAGAACCTCTTCCATCATGCGCGACTGACGCAGGAAGAGCGGGAAGAGGATGGCCACAACTTAAAGTAGACACCGTAGTTGGTTCAAATAATGTTTTGCATTGGGGGCACTGAGATGCTCTCCCAAAATCAAAAGCGGTACATGCCATATTATTAGCATCATTATTATCTTTGGTCTGTTTATAATCTTCATGGGACTCTTGCTGTGCAGAGTTTCCATGATAATATGATTTATGTTTTTTGTATTGTGATCTACCTCGATTATTATTGCCTCTGTAATCATTATTATTTCCTCTATTGTAACCCCTATTTGGGTTTGAGTCATAATTCTCATGGTTACCATTATCATATTCATTATAATGAGTATCTCTATAATTATGGTCTTGTTGTCTCCATGATGGATGACTTGGATAGTTCCTATAATGACTTCCTCTGCGGACATTTCTATAATTATGACCATCTCTGTATCGAGGGCTGTCAGCTCGTCTCCAGTTCTTCGCAGAAGAATCCTGAAATGATTGGTTTCCTTGGTTTTGATAACTATTATGGTTACCTTTTTTCCCAAACTTGTTTTGTGGTCCCTGAAATTTGTGTGAATAATTAGGGTTGTATGGTGTTGCTGATGCAACTGGCATACTCTCTTTAATCTTAGTGTTGCTAAGAGTTATGTCAGGGTGTGCAGTGACGTATTGGTCACAATATTCTTGCATTTCTTTTAGTGTCTTGGGTTTACGCTCATGTAGGAATTCAAGGATTGGTTTATTAACACTTGACATAATTTTGTCCCTGAGCAACAAGTCCATAAGTGCTTCATATGTCTTTTCTGTTTTGGACAATTCAATCCAACGATTAAATATAAGACGTGTCCTTGCAATGAATTCTGAGAATTCTACACCTGATTCAGGTACCATTTTCTTAAACAAAATACGGTAACCTTCCTCAGTCAACTGGTATTTTTTCAATAAAGCTGATCTAATAACATCATAATTATCCTTGTCAGCCTCTTCAACCAAACTTAAACTAGTCAGAGAATCACCTTTCAAATTTTCTGACAACTGATTAGCATACTGTGATTTATCCACATTATGAGCTCGACAAGAACGTTCAAAACGATCCAGCCAGAACGTAATATCGTCACTGGATAATCTTTTTTCTTCCATCTGGAATCTTCTTTCCTCAGCAGCAGCTTTTTTCTCCTCCGCTTGCATCTGCAATCTTAAATTCTCAGCATCTATCTTCTTTTGTTCAACTTCTGCTTTCCATTTATTTTCCTCTTTTTGCTTCTTTTCTTCTGACTTTAATACCATGGCACATTGAGCAGTTGCAAACTCCTCTAATTCCTTACCAGACTTATCAAGGGATTTCCCTTGTGCAATAAAGTATTCCAATGTAGACATGATGTCTAATAATGATAGCAATCACTTGAAACAATAATGTAATCTATTAAATTCAAAATGAACTTGATTAATTAGCTCACAATCCCAATATCTGTTGGAAACAAGCCTTTAAATAAGGTCTTGTATAATCAACTGTGTACCTTTAGTAACAGCAATTAGTCATCAGTTGATTATTTCTCATAAGTTCACTACACAGCTAGTAGTGTATGATCAAGTATATTTTATAGTATATGTCAACCAATAACATACATAAACAAAAGACAATCAAGAAAAACAATACGAAAACATTTGCAGAAATCAACTAAATTAAGTAGAAAACTAAAGAAACTAATCACAGAACCTGTGATGATAACTGCAAAGGAATAAACAAAACAAAAACGCCACAGTGTATAAATATAAATGGTGCATAAAACTAAATTATAGGACAGGGTAGATCTACAAATAAGAACAAATCAAAACAAAACTGAAGAACATAAAAATATTACAAAAATAACAATGGGTACAGATCGTCACAGCTAACTGATATTGCAACAGATGTTGCAGCAATTTCCAACCAAGAAAATTGCTCCCTATAGAACACTAATATAGGACCAATATGACTCGGTATATCCTATACTAGTCACCTCACCAACCACCCACGACATATACACACAAATAATATGCAAACATGTAAACATTAAACATAAATACATGTAATGTGAACATAAATATATAAATTATGTGTATAATAGGATGTGTTGTAAAGAAGGCACAGTTTTACAGTAATGGCACAGTAAATCTAATCAAAATAAATAAAATGCCACTTTATTGAATTACAAATTCTGGCCTTAAATATTAAAGTTCAACATAATAGCAGAACATAAGAAGGTCCATCAATGAAAGTAGGACTTCTGCCTTCACCTGTACTGTACTTGTTACAAAAAAGTTAAATGTATGCTTGCAACTTGATTTGTAATGCTGTGTAATGTCCAACGGTAGTCTGTTGTCCAAAGAAAAATGTCAACAAGCGCTGACCTAGTTACAGTGTATGCTGACAGGACAGGTCATGCTGACATCGACTTTAGAGTTGTACTGCTTGTATACATGTGTGTCGTAACAGGCCACAGAAAACGGTCTGGTCTCAGTAGCTGACTTCTCAATCACTGCTAGGTCAAACCCAGAAAGCTGGCCCACCAGTTGATAAAGGACACCAGTTGATAAAGGCCACCAGTTGATAAACCTCTCTTTTCCACTTGGTAAAGATCAGTGTTGATAAAGTCTAACCTTCGGTCACCAGTGTTGGTTGTATGGTTACAATCGTGTTCGAAGGGGTGTTGTCACAGTGAAGACAAACACAGCTCAACTCGATCTAAGCAGTGGTGTATTGTTTTGGAGTGAGGATACATACAGTACGCGAATGCTGGAAAATGTTCTGAGAGTTGACAATAGGGCAATCTCACTCACTCGTGGCATGAAGTGTAAGACGAACTACTGTTTACGTTTTCTTGCATTTAATGGACACACACTTCGACGACACAGGAACAGGAAACATCAGACAGGTTGGCATAAATCATCATAATATTGATCAATGCAATGCACTATCACCTGGGCATTCATGTTGTATAACAGTTCAATGTAATGTCAGTAGACAAGCACTCAGTATTTCAGCATATATGTATAATCTCAGGCCTTACTGACAAATCGCGTCAGTTAAGAACCAATGTTTACTCATGGTTCCCTGTAAGAACCTCGTCTAAGTCTTTCAGGCCGAAAATTCAGTAAATGAATTTATGAATACAATGTCAAACCACCAGTAGTGGGTTTTCATATAATAGTATGCAGATCTCGATATCATCGTCTGATATTAAGGACATTCCTGTTCTCGATCGATGATTTTATAAGATTGAAACTTGGAGTCCAAAGATGGCTCCATCTTTGACTTTCGCTCACAACAAAGATAATGACGAAGCATGATCATAGGCTCTGTTCCTTTCATAAATATATGTAAATTAGACTCTGCATATCCTGTTCAATCATGTTGCGACATAAAATGTATATATATATATATATATATATATATATATATATATATATATATATATATATATATATATATATATATATATATATATATATATAACTGCAAGCAAATATGTCGTCTTAACATCGCTAATCAAACGCCTGTGCAGACGATAGCATGTCGACCTAGCTGAATATGACGAAAGGTTCAATATGTCTGTTTTACCTTATTTCTCAGGAAAAACACAACAGCCAATAACGCGAATAACGCACGCCATTCCTTGGCGTCAAGAATCAACACTGGGGAAGAATCTCTGATAATTCAATCATAGAGATAAACAATCTCCTTTCCCCAAAAGGAACCACAGAGCTCAAGACAAATCTTCAGACCGCCTTCATCTAGATCCAACAGGGCGGAACCTTCTCACCTCCCTTCTTAGCGACACATCCGCCGAACAACCTATGACCCCAAGTTCGACACCAAAGATATAGTTCAACTTAGACATACAAAGATATTAAGATAAAAGACATACTCGTCCTACCTAGACAAGAACTACACATAGATTCGGGTCATAGATATTCTGAAGCAAGAACAATCTATTTCTAACCAAACAAAGAATAGATCGCTGTAAGCCTAGATTCCTCCGCTGAGTTCGATCTTCAGGAAAGATACAAGAACCGATAACTCACAGAATGAATACACATCGCCAAATCTGAGTTCTGTCCCTCTAGACTGGAAATCGTGAATTCAAAGATAAATATATTTTTATCAGATAAATAAATACATTTTTTCATTTGTATGCGTAATCTGTGCGCCACACAAAAGAATATGTGCGCAACACTCTGATAAAAAATTACCAATTGGATGAAGAAGGTTATCGCCTACGCTTTAAGTCTCTATTACCAGAGACAGGGAAAAACTTCTCAGACTTTATATCAGAGATCCGCCTGACTTTTTCACGTTTGGTGGAATTATAAAAGACTGAAAAAATATATGAGGCCATTGTTGACTTACTGCTTCGTGACAAAGTCATGTCATCAGTTAGTAAAAACTTTCTTTCCTTTTTACATGAGCGAAAACCTCCAAATATAAAAGATATGGAACAATACTATCGTCAATATGTTACGGCACATCCTAATGAAACAGTTAGCAACTCTAAAGTCAAAGAAGGTTTACCCGTTGCTTCAGCAACACCATATGGTCTTAATTTTCGTCGAACATTTCAAAGACCTCAGCGCAATTTTGATAAAAGGAATAATCGTGATTTTGGACATAACCAAGGGGGTCCATCACGTAATGATTCTTCGGGAAACTGGAGACAATCTAATAATCCTCAATATTTTGGTCCTAGCAATTATAGGAACTTTAATAGAGGTTACTACAATAGAGGTCACCGAACCAATAATAACTTTTCTTGGAGACAACAAAGCCAATCAAAAAGAAATTTTGATCAAACGAGAAATAATAATTGCAACTATGATAACTGCGGTTCTAATCAGAACAATGATTTCAATGGAAGAAATAACTATAATTCCAATAGAAATAATAGCCGCGGTACATCATAATAAGATAATAATAGACCTTATCAGCAGGCTAACTTGGCTCAACAAGATCCCCAGGGTGTTAACAATCAAGGCAACAATAATAATACTGTAGCTAATGCTAATGCTTGCTTTGCTTTCGACTTTGATAGGGCATCTCCATGCCCGCAATGCACAACTCTATTCCAACCGACAACTATAACTACTTTGAGTTGTGGTCATCCTCTACCCGCTCTTCCTGCCGCAGCTGCGCATGACGGAAGAGGGTCTCTTATTCTACATAAAGGTTTAGTGAACAATAATCCAGTCTCAGTTCTCTTTGATTCTGGATGCACAACGGTTGGGGTTAAGCAATCCCTCATAGATCCTTCCTACGCCACTGGAAAGGTGGTGAAAAGTGTGACATTTGGTGGGAAACTGGAAAAGTATCCGACTGCTATCATCAACATTGCTACTCCCTTTTTTACGGGAAAGGTCCACGCGTGTTTGCTCCCAAAATCCTATTGCGGACCTTATCGTCGGACGTATACACGGAATTAAAGAATGTACCCCGGAACAGATTACTATCTGGGAAGGACAAAATATTCAAGCTGCTTATGCAGTCACCACAAGAGCACAAGCTCAAAAATATGTCTCACACTACATCTACTGAAATTAGGGAAGTGCATATCCAAGATAATCACTCAGTGATTTCCCATGAGTCTTTCATAACACTCCAATAAAATGACACTTCTTTGACGAAATTCTTCCCCCTTGTTAAAAATGATAATGTAAACCATAACACAAATCGTAAATCTTGGATTTCAATAAAGAATGGAGTACTAGTCCGTATGGTGCAAGATTCTACTGCGTCTATACATTCTCAGATTCTAGTTCCTAAGAGTATGAGAGTTCGAATTCTACAACATGCTCACGACTCTCAATGTACTGGACATATGGGATTTTCCCGTACTAAATCGAGAGTTCTTGCTTCTTTCTTTTGGCCACAAGTAAATAAAGATATACGTATTTATTGTCGCTCCTGCAAGATATGCCAGGAGGTTAAGTCACGAGGTCCACGCCATGCAGCACCTATCCAGGCTGCGGATATTCCAATCCATCCTTTTCAAAAGATGGCAATAGACATTATTGGTCCCTTCAAGACCAAGTCTGCCAGAGGACACCAATTTATCCTAACATGCATTGACATGTGTACTCGTTGGCCAGAGGCCATACCTCTCAAGAGCATTTCTACTGCCGATATTGCAGACGCTCTTTGGTTAATATTCTCACGTCTGGGATTTCCTAAAGAAATCTTGTCAGATCATGGCACTCAATTAATATCAGACACTATGTCTCAGGTGATGTCTACACTCAGGATTGAAAAGTCTTTAAGCAGTATCTATCATCCTATGTCAAATGGTCTAGTGGAACGTTTAAATAGAACGCTCAAGAGTTTGTTAGGAAGGATAACTGAGGATCATCCTCAGGATTGGGACAGGGTCTTACCTGCTGCTCTTTTCGCGTATAGAGAAGTCCCTAATGAACACACAGGATTCTCTCCATTTCATCTTGTCTTTGGTGCGCAACCGCGCTGTCCCATGTCATTGTTGCATGACCCAATAACTGCTGAGGATATCAGCGAGGAAACTCAATCCTCTTACGAATATGTAGTTGCTTTAAGGCAGAAAATTATTGAAGCATGTAGGTTAGCTACCTCTGCATCTGAGTCTGCTGAGCAGAAGGCAAGGAATTTCGCAAACAGAAATAGACGTCTACGTTAACTCTTTCCTGGCGACAAGGTACTTGTATTACTTCCTTGTGGGGACAATAGACTTCTTATTTCATGGAAAGGTCCTTACACTGTCATCTCTAGAATTTCTGATGTCGATTATGTCATCGATGTGGATAAAAAGCATAAAACTTTTCACATCAATATGCTGACAGAATTTCATGAACGACCACATTACCTACAACCTATTTATGAAGCGACGGACGATTCGATAGTCCCGCATGGTCATTACACATCTCTATCAGTCATCCAAGAAGAAGAATCTACTTTTTCAGGCGTGAATCTTCCTCTCTCCGTAATCCCACTGCATTTAACAGAATCATGGGAAAATGTGACTGTTTCTTCAGAGTTATCTGCTGAGAAACAACAATAAGTCTCTTCTCTTTTACAAACATTTCATGATGTTCTCACTGACATTCCTGAACAAACATCTATTATTAAACATGAAATAATACTTACCGACTATAACCCTATAAGAGTCCGACTTTATCCTATTCCATTACACTTAAAGACACAGGTCGAGAAAGAATTGGATGAAATGATACAGATGAAAATAATAGAACCATCCACTTCGCCATACTCTTCATCTATGGTTATTGTCCGGAAGAAAGACAATAACATACGTCTTTGCGTCGATTATCGTAAATTAAACCAAGTAACGAAATTCGATGCTGAACCAATGCCCTTACTGGAAGATCTACTTATTAAGCTCTCTAATTCTAGATTCTTTACCAAACTTGACTTGTCTAAAGGTTACTGGCAAGTTCCCCTTACTGAATGCGCCAAACCTCTTACTGCTTTCTCTACACCTAGGGGTTTGTTCCAGTGGAACTTTATGCCTTTCGGCCTCATGAATACCCCAGCTACTTTTGTACGCATGATGCGTCGTATCCTTTCACATCGTCCAGATGTCATCGCGTACTTGGATGATATTTGTCTTTATAGTAATACCTGGGAAGATCACTTTCAAGGTCTTGCCGACCTTTTGTCTACTCTTCGTTCGCATAATTTGACGGCCAAACCGTCAAAAGCCTATGTTGGCTTTAGCGACATTTCCTTTCTATGCCACCGTGTTGGTCATGGTCTCTTGCGGACGGAGGACAACAAAACCACAAAAATTCTCAATATCACTACTCCTAAGACGAAAAAGCAAGTCCGGAATCTCTTAGGCTTGATACAATTTTACGGAAGATTTATTCCAAATCTTGCATCTATTACAGCACCTCTCTCAACCCTACTAAAGAAAGGGTCACCGAATATGGTATGTTGGTCCCAAGAATGCCAATCCTCATTGGATAACATTAAAGATCTATTTTCATCTCATCCTATCTTAAGACTACCCACTGCAAATAAGACTATTGTCCTTCGCAGTGACGCCTCATCCACAGGAATAGGGGCAGCACTGATGCAAGAGTATTCTGGAACTCTGCATCCGGTGATGTATATCTCTAGGAAACTGAATGCGGCAGAACGGAATTACTCCGTCCTAGACCGAGAATTATTGGCTATGGTCTGGGCGATTCTTAAACTTCAAAGATTCTTTCTTGGCGCGCATTTCATAGTAGAAACCGACCAAAAAGCTCTCACAGCTATTCAGAGTAAGGACTTGAAGAGCTCAAGATCTACTCGATATGCTATCGCTCTTCAACCTTTTCAGTTTTCGGTATGAGCTATTCGTGGGTCGGAGAATGTAATGGCAGACATACTGTCTCGATACCCACATGATTCGACTTGACTCTTATGTCCTTTATTCTCTTATAGATGTCGAGATTAGTGATATACCCACGACACTCAGACATATTAACATTCAGTTTGTACATTTCCTTGTTCCTATTTAATTCATGATTATAAATTGATAGATTTAATTTCTCTGTTACCGTCTCTAGTGTAACGGAGGAAGGTTTGATTATCACTATATAAAGGCCGGTAGTTTACATGGCCACATTTGATAAGTAGGAATTACAATTAAGTGTTATATATTGTAGAATTCTACGGTTGTCAAACACAGGTGTTTCATTTGTATTTTCTCACAGCGAGTCAGTGCTGTTTTATGGAGAGTCTCACAGCGAGTCAGTGCTGTTATACGGAGAATCTCTACAATTTACAAGTATCCCTACATTTGATGTCCCTGTTTACCATTGGGAATAGACGCTACCACACTGTGTTCTGGGACTCCGCATATCATCGCTTAGTTGTATTTGTAACGGATAGTTATTAATGTTGTAAACTAGTATACGATATTATGTTAAAGATATGATGCTATGTTTGATATATCCTTTAGAAGATATATGTTGGTGTAACTATATTGCTGTACATCACAATGTTAAAAGTATAATATGTTAATGACACCTCTAATTTTGTAATTTATTATTGTGAGACATGGCGATATTGTAATTTTTTTTTTTTTGGTATATGATGACATATCTATGTAATTTTTTCTGGCATTGTTATGTTACCAGCACTTTATTGTGCTATTGTGGCAACTTCTTTTTATAATTATGTTAGTACTATGAGAAAATATTTTCTCTAACTTGGTGAGATATATTTTTCTTCTCGCCCGACGCTCTATCGTGCGCCAATATAGTACGGTATTATGGCATTGTAATTATTTACGCCCGTCGTCAGCGCATCATTTATGCGTAATGAGCCTGTTGCCTGTGTCATCATGCTTATTTTTTTTTAGTGTGTGTTTGGAAATTAATGTTATGCACGCTATAGTATTACTATGGTATTTATTTATGTTATGCATTGTATTGATTACCTTGTGATATATTTATATGCAGATAGTTGTATGCTACCGCCCACTTTGTTTTGATATATTTTGTTTCCCAAAAAATGATGTTATCATTTTTTTCCCGGGGGGGGGGGGGGGGGGGGGGGGGGGGGGGTTGCGGTATACTGTTACAGTGTGTTATGGTATGCTTGTAATGAATACTTTATTATACTTTTCTTATATTTGTGGTCTAAGGGATTTAACCTGTGTTTATGTTTTCATTTTGATACAGGTTAGATTTATTTGTTATGTCCCTTGACTCGGCCGATTTTCGGTTTGGGTTAGCCTTCCAGATTATTCGAAATTGCCTTATATGGTTATAGACAAGATTGTACGAGACGGCCTTATATGGTTTTAGACCTGGCTCCTCGGTCGGTGTGAATGGGACTCAGATCACACCATTATCTGGGCGCATGCGCAATGATTTGGGCGCGACCTTAACACTGTTGTTTGGGAGTCGCCTGGCGTTTTTCGAGCTGACCAGTTGCTCAGCGTTTTGCTCTGCGGGTGTCAAATGGGATCAGAGTTCTTCTGTGATTAAATTATGTTTAAGATTCCCCTTTAATGTGATTCTGGCATAAAGTTATAAGCCTAGGAAATGGCAAGTGTTTTGGTGTTTGATTCATGGAAGGCAGAGCAGGTAAAGAAACATTTTGAACCTATTTGTTATTGCCGTGAACTTTGAATTATTTAGGCGACTTACTCCCGGTGCGGAGAAGTGGTAACAATATTTTTGCCAGAGGTGTTGAACCAGATTATCAATGAATTATAGATGTAAGCCCGCTGTTCATGCGGCCTATTGTTTGCCAGAGGTGTTGAACCAGATTATCAATGAATTATATATGTAAGCCCGCTGTTCATGCGGCCTATTGTTTGCCAGAGGTGTTGAACCAGATTATCAATGAATTATATATGTAAGCCCGCTGTCCATGCGGCCTATTTTTGCCAGAGGTGTTGAACCAGAGTATCAATGAACTATATATATATATATAAGCCCGCTGTCCATGCGGCCTATTTTTGCCAGAGGTGTATTGGCGTGTGATTACGTCCATGATGTGTTGAACCTTTGTTCAGATGACAATGTATGTGTCGATGTCAGCGTGATTTGTATTGTACCGTAATAAACTGTTTGGAAACGTCACCAGTCGTTCAACGCTTCCTGACTTCGTCATCATGTGTTACTGTGACGTCTTCATGACCTATTTACAGTAGCCCTGTGTGGGCGTGTATGTCAACATACTTACATTTGTAGCAGTACCAACTACTTTCAACAGTGCCAGTACACTAATCTGCTACAGTGGTAATACAACTACATTTTACATTGATCGCCGGTATGGCCCTCATAATATGATCGTCTACATCTGATACAAGCACATACAACAAACAGAAATTTATACAGAGAAATAAAGGATTTTTACACCGACAAAGCTGACAACGCTTAAGTCAGCAGTCATATTGACAGTACCAACAGCACTACCCTAAGTCACAATAAAACCGAGCTAACACTCACTTACTATTGAAATTCTTGTTTGATAATCCATTTTAGATTCGAAAACCTACACTCAAAGAGTCAGTTAAATGTATGCTGCACTGCCCAGACAACAATGCCGAATCAGCTAGCATATTCTGTGACACGTGCAAGGTGGTGGCATGCCATCTGTGTGTTTGCCAAGGTCTAGGGTTACACTGTCATCGTGTGATTTTGCATCTGGAAACTGCTAGAAGACAGTTACAGGTAATGTTTGGGCCTATATGTTTTACTAAAGCGACTCATTTCCTTTTCGCTGCTTACAGAACATGGAGCTACTGTTACAAATGGTGCCATTGTAGAAAGCTGTGCTAGAGCCCACATACCTCTATTTTTTGTCTTGCAGCAGTGGTGTCTGAAATTTGTTTAACATAATGAGGTTATTAGCCCCATGCACAACTTTGTATTAGTTACCTTTTACAACATGCATGTGACAGCAGTAGTGTTGAAGCGGGTTCTTGATTTTATTCCTTATTGGGGGTCAAGGATTTAGGTTGTCTTTAAGTCGGTTAGCGTAATGAATGACCTCGTCTTTGTTCCTCATGAACTTCAACTAATTAGTGTTAAGATTAATATCCTTCATCAAAGAAGAGCAAATCGTGCATGTTTATATTTATCAATATATGGCTTAATATTCCAGCAAACTTCCAACTTGATTGATCAAATAAACTCCTTGTGTTGAGTCCAACGAGCATAGATTTAATACATTATACAAATACATCACAGTTCATTCATAAACAGTTCATTGCATTGCAGGAATCATCTTATCATTCATATCTATACAGTGCAGTCCGTTCCAGTCATATAGATTGATTATTATTGTTGTCAACAGAACGTAGTAGGCTGTATATACGCGTGGCTGCTATGCAGTCCACCGATAGTGATACCAACTGGTCTGCGAGAACAAATCATAAAAAATATCAATACTCCCTGAGTTCCTGACTCAAATAAACAATGGTTGTAATTAACCATTCCTGATCCATCGTTTCATCAAAAATTAGTATGGCTGATCCTCGAGCAAAATCTTAAAGATATACTTCTGCACTTAATCCTATAAAAAACGGGAGTAAATCAAAACACATCTGACTTGCTTGGAGTTCAGATTCGGAAGGGTGAACCAAATTCGTAGTCAAGCGTGACCATATCAACCCTACCACGTCACAATCAAACCATGCGATTGCGTTCAATAAAAACCATGAAGCATGAAAAACATTCTATATTAAAAACCTCTCAACCTCTAATGCGTACTTTAAACGCACTAACAAATATAGCAGACGACATCGTTAAAACATGTCGTAACAATTCCCTGCCCGACGGGGGAAAAAGTCTATTCTATAGATTTTTTTTGAAATAACTTGGTTAATCATATCAAAAATTTAACAAAAAACAACATACGGCCTACGATGTTCTGTCTGGAACATTGTCGTAAGTCATGTCGATATCATACCAGTAATATAATACGTGAACATTATATTAACTAAAGAAAATGTCAACTGTCAGTAAATAATTATCTAAGTAACTAAAAGTATGTCTTAACTATATTAATATGTTGTATCATCAGATCTACTAATTAAATAGAGAATTAACTAAATAATCAGTGTACTAGGTGTAGGATATAATATAATTAAAATTTAATTAACTGACCTACAGTATTGCATCGTTGTGGAGAAAGTAAAGAAAAGTAAAGTAAGGAAAAGAATAATGGAAAAAGCATAAAGTTTAATGAATTAGATGTGTACACTAACTAATATCTAATTAACTTAATGTATCAACTAACAAAATAATAATACATATCATATTATATAATAATTAAGTAAACCTTAGTAGCTAATAATTATCATATTTACAAATATATTTACTTAAAATTATTTAATTGTGTGAGAGTATTTTGTTTTCTCTTTTCTTTTATTTTTTTCTTATTTTTATCACACTGTATTTTTATTTTATTAACTCAATAAGTATTGAAATTAATAATGTTCGTTATGAAGATCCAAACGTTGTCATTTCCGTGTGTGAATTTACGGGTTTGTACCATGTGAAGAATGAGTTAATAGTTCCTATCTGTATTCCATGTAAGGATGAATACATAATTTGACAGAGTTCATTCAGTCAATATGATTCCTATTTCAGAACGATCAGTCCAAAGATGACTCGAATATACATTTTCGACTGTATCATAACGAGTAAGAGACGGATGGACACAAACCAAAGTCCAAACGTTGATAATTGACAACTTGAAATAAGTCTCGTGGAATATCGTAACGATTTTTTTCCGCAGAATGTAAACATACGTTAGTTTATTGCAAGTTTCTTCAACGTATTATTCGTATGCCTCGAGTTCATAACACATCTGTCGTGTAACATGACGTTGTAATACGGAATCTTTAAGAATGTACGTATAGTTCAATCTCCATCCTTGAACTCATGAATTATAATTTCTTTTCACTTGGCTTCAGCAGGATTTCGAGAGAGTGTGTCAGCCCTTACATTTTTCGGAAACTTGACTTGTCCCAAATGTAATCTGGATCAGTTAGACTGGATAATATAATGGAGTGTTTACCGTCAGTAGAATCTGTTGATGTCACTTGAGGTACAAAATACGATATCATCGCTAACATACAAAATCGTAAATTCGCGAAGTACAATGTGCTAGAAACGTAGTCCTCTGGTGTCGATAATAGTTGAAGAAATGATTAGTCAGTCGTCTTATTCTTCGATCATTAACCAGTTTTAAACGTAAAATTGGTCCTGAAGGAGACCAACTTTGAAGTAAAAGTTGCCCGCATCTGTACGGAGATATATTTGCGTAAAATTTAGTAGTATATGGTTACGTCAAATTTTAGAAGGAATTTAATAAAAAGATTCCCTAGAATTTTAGTGGACGCGATGTTAGCTTATGCAGTCCCTGTCACTTTCATAGGCATGTCTTTTCTTAAGACAAATAGACGATGTACGAACTTATGCTGCATTGGCTGAGCATAGTTAGAACAATCAACCACGTTACTGTCTATTGTAGGCATGGTAAAAACAAATAAAGACAGAAAACATGGGTAAATAAGGAAAGTCGCTAACCAATCTGCATAGATGAGAATAGATGACTATGAGAGAAAAGGAATGATGACTGACTATGCTGAGTCATCAAAGACATGCGATGATAACACCAAGTATCAATAGGCTAATATCTGCGCGAAGCAGAATCAGGTACCATCTGTAAATGGAGTGAATGGTGATGAAACCATACACCATTGTCCCGCTCGACAACCATACGAGCATCCCTATTGTTACAGAAGGTAACCAACGCCTCACTATTCTGACCATTGATTGATGGCAGAAGACGAACAAACTTAACGTTTGCTGTATACAGAAGAAAATTACCAAGTGTCTGCCATGTAGTACCTTGTGGCAGATTGCGTACTAACACAGTGCGAGAATATGCACTTTTACCAATATAGGTAGTACCGTTATCACGAAAATGTGAATAAATGTAGGGTGTACCTTTAGTTTTATTAGGAACATTGATTTTTTCTCTTCTCATATAGGTATGATCTCTAATCTGTGAGTTATCATACTGATGGAATTTAGCATGATAACCGTCAGTATGTAAACCAGTAGGTTTGATGCATGTCGTATATGACTGCTTGTTAGGCAAAGGTAATACTTTGCTAACAGATTGATGTGTCTTAATTTTATTATGCAGGTTCATGTTAACCCTAACATCATTTCTCTTTTTAGTAAAGTAATCTTTACTGTTGACCACTTCCACATTTTTATTAAGATTAGTCTCACTGAGATACTGTCGAGGGAAGGTGTACTTGAATCGAAATGATTTTCTAATCTGCACTGGAGTTGTACAATTGACATTGGTGGAAGTCTCTAACGATACATCATAAGATGTACGCATCACCGTATCAACTGGGGTGACAATTGGTGTGCATGTATTGTCAATGTCACAACTTGGAATATCCCCTTTGATATTAACATCATTATTATTTTGTTGGAGAGTCTCATCTTTTTCCCCTGTTTCAAAAATGGTACCAAGACCAAAATCAGAAACTGCTGTGCCGCACGTATTCAAATTATTGGCACGTAATTGAGCTACAGCAACGACGGCATTAGCATTGCCATGAAATTGCAAATTCTTCCTTTCCCATTCATTAATTTCTTCCGGTGTACAGTCTTTACTGCCGTGGATACGACCCACCATCAAATCAGCTATTGGATTTTTCAACATGCAGACTTTAACATTACCTGTAAAAATGGTGTGTTAACATAAATTATTGCAGTGGGATAGTACTCAACAGTACTCCAAAAGTAACACAACTGACGTATTCATTGGTAGCACAACTTGGGTGGACCAGTGACTGCCTGACTCCAATGTTAGTTGATCCCTAATCTCTCAAAACTGAGACTATAGTACCATTAACTATCCCTCTATTGAATATTAGAGAGCCTGTTCCGTCATTAGCCGAAAGACCAACTTCTGGTGAACTGTGTCCACAATTCAGCACTGTTTCTTTGGCCCTCTGAAAAATAAGATTACAATCATGGCAACTATTTGCCACATTATAATTAACAACACAACATGTAGACGAAGATTGTGACTGATTATTATTATCAGAAAGACTAGAAGTCGTACCATCTGTGAGTGCCGCCCCTGCACTGTGCTCAAATTGTGATGGTCTACGTGACTGAGACCGATGTCGGGGATGATTACTGGAATTATTACGTTGTCCCCATGGTAGCTATTGTTTCTAGGTCTGGAGTTCTGATTATTATTATTCCATCTGTTACCATTGTTATTAGTATTAGAATTATATGATCTATTCCAATTTGAATTTTGTTGACCATTGTTATGTCTGAACTGAGGTATATGATTTCTAAACTGTTGCCTACCTCGGTTGAAATTACCATTGTTGTCGTAATTATTTTGTCCCTGATAACAATTATCATTATATCCTCTATTAGAATGATTTCTTTCGAGGCTGTGTGCTCTTGATTTGTCATAACCGTGATATGACATATTGGAAGCCACAGGTAAGGGTTCTCTTAATTGTGAATTAGACATGCTAACATTAGGATGTGCAGTACAATAATTTATTGCTATTTCTTCTAATGCAGCAATCGTAGGTGGTTTGCGTTCCTGTAAGAAGGAAAATAATGGTGGACTAACAGAGGATAGAACCTTATCCCTTAGTAACAAATCAACTAACTTATCATAGGATTTATTCACACCAGCAAGTTCCACCCATCTATTAAATGTGTTGCGTATATTCGCAATGAAGCCTGTGAAATCTTTATTTGAATCTGGTAGAAGATTTTTAAACTTTAGTCTACACCCCTCCTCATCCAAATGAAACTGTCTTAATAGCAAAGATTTAATGGCATCATAATCACAAGCCATTGTTGGATCAACATTCTCAGTTGCATTTAAGGGCTCACCATCTAAAAATTCACGGAGTTTTAGTGCCCATGCAGATTTATCCAATTTATTTGTCTTACATACCTGTTCAAAACGTGCTAGATACGATGCTAAATCGTCGAAGTTGAGTTTAAAATGTGGTAGTTTAAAGTTATAGTAGCTTTTGTTTTGGTTGGATGAAGACATATCATGAGAATTATCACTATGGCTATTTGTAGCAAGTTGTGATTTTAATTTTGCTGTTTCCAACTGAATAAGTGCCAATTCTTTTTCTTGTTGCCTTATAATTTCTTCTTGTTTCCTTTTATTTTCCTCGTCAATCCGTAATATTTCATCCCTTGCTTCTTGTTCTTTTCTTTTTTTATACTCCCTAGCCTCACGTTCTTCTTCTTGACGCTTTAATTTGGCCTCACGTTCTTCTTCTTCACGCTTTGCTATAGCCTTCTGTTCTTCTAATTCTGCTTTATATTTTGCAAGTTCCGTCACTGCATATTCTTGGAGTGCGTCCCATTTCTTATTAAATTCTTTTCCAAGTTAAACAAAATGCTCTAGAGTAAACATCTTGAAGTTAGTAATCTATTTATTTTATCAACTATATGTATTAATCAACAATATAATGTCCTCAATTACTTATATGTGCCCAGTGGACAACTTAGTACTATAACTAAAACAGTGTACTAAATACCCTTCAATATGCCTAATATAATCAAGGCAAGATATAAATTTATAGTTATTTATCAATATATTATACCATCATGCCATAGTCATGATGAACAACTAATAGTTACTTGGACTACTAGTGCAAATTGATGCAGTCATTCCGTCATCAAGTATTTTTTTAAAATCACAATTAATCAAATGTTTTTATAATCTTATTATCTTATAATTAATTTATCTTATTATCATATTAATATCAATTATGAATTAATAAAATACAAAAGACACAATAAACTAAAGTTTTACAACACGATTGACAATTTACTGACATTACAAATGATTATAGCAAATGAGTAAAACTACAGGAAGTGATGAACTATACGGAACGAAGGAAGTAGGTCGAAGCACAACAACTAGAAACTATGACGTCACACGTGGACTCATAGACGAACGTTAATATTTATATGTGAAAATAAATGATAGCAAGATTAGAAAGACGATTTAGGATACGAACAGTGACAAAACTGAATAACAAGAAAACTTAGTACAGAAAAATACAACAAGTATGTACGTAACTTTACAGCTAAAACACCTAAGGTCGAATAAATTCAGAAGCAAACGCAGTCTGCCGTTGGCAAATCTCAACGGATGCTTTGCAAATGGAATTACTCGACTAATGCCCTATTAGACCGGTTTCAGATCCACTGACCTGCCGAAGCGGTATTAGCTGATCTGAAACTCCCTTTTCCAACCGCCCGCTAAGTTGAACAAAACAACATATATGCATATATAAAAACATATAATATTTAAAAGATAGCATCAAAACATGCCTGTGAATGGGCAACATGGACTACGGTTACTTTACAAGACCAAAAACGGTTACTTAGCTTTTGAATAGTGATACCCTCCGACAGTGAAAACATGCGCCAACGGACTTTGTAAATGGGATATAGTACTGATAAGTCATTGAATTAAATTCTTTAGTTGGTTGAGGCATTTTGAATATTTCCAATGTCACTGTCTTGTTGTACAAAACGGTTGTCCTTGAATATTGTCGTCACGTCAGTTACGTCCTTAGTACGCATGCGTATGGAATTTCCATGTCGATCGAAAAGAAAGTTTGAAAACACGATATTCTTGATCGTTGAATAATATCTTTAAAGTGAAATAGTTATTTCACAAACACACTTGCCACCATCTGTTGAAGCGGGTGTAACCGCCTGAATTGTAACGGCCACCATAAATGTAACGTACTGTTTATGAGTGATGTGAAAGCTGGCAGAGTGAACGTGTCGTTTATCACCTAGACTGTGTAATGTTGCGGTGTCGATGTAGGTCACCAGAAATGTAACGGCCAGGAATGTAACGGCCTCCAGAGTGAGGCACTGCCAGGGGTACTATGGTCACTCACAGTAAACAGCGTACATGTTTTAGATCTGTGATATTGGTATTATGATGTGCTGAGTGTGGGTGTAGACGAAAACACGAATGCTTGAGGCTCTTAGTAAAGTCAATAATGCACCCATACACTCACATGCAGTAGTCAATGATGAATTGAAGACTGCTGGCACGTTTCAAACATTTATTTACGAAACTGACAGTAGCATCAACAGGACAGTCAAATCGACGAGATCAAGGACTTCACATAGATAATAAATGACTGTTAAATGTCTGGTAATCAAAGGCTTGCATCATACATCAACGAGGACATACACAAACATCATCTGTCCTAATGTTACAATATGTAATGTAGCTTCCGTACCATTGACTCAGCGCGTCAGGTACTTAATTAGCTCTGTCGTCCAACAAACGAGCTCCTAAATTGCGTAGCAATAATACATAAGGCTGTTATTCAACTGGCATAGCTCGCCAGGTATATTTCCTCTTGCTGAAAATATTGGCCGTAATACAGGGCCTCAGTATGTAGACAGCTGTGTATCCTTTTTTAGCAGGCACGATCAAACCATGCTAAACATATATATATATATATATATATATATATATATATATATATATATATATATATATATATATATATATATATATATATATATATATATATACACCGCCAACCTGCGGCGTCCACAATAATTTATCATCATCATTAGGCTTCTGTTCACTTGAAAACATATAGTCTCATTTGGCTAGAACTAGAAGCAAAGAAGAAATTCTGTCTCTCAAGATCTGTGAGCTTCACTCACCGAAGGTAAGTTCAAATGTTCTGCAGCCAAAGGCATAGTAATAAGAATGTCATTTACCTTCATACAGAATCTTCCGGATACACCCTTAACAAACAATCACTGGGGAAAACATTGACATTTCAGTCATATCGAAACTTTCCAATCCCCATGATGATATAGAGGAAAAAAATCACAAAACGGACATCATCGTCCGACAGCCCAGATCACAATCAAGATGACGGAAGTCACAGTTCGCGCTCAGAACCTGCGCATGCCTAGACAGCATAAAATGAGCTTCGTTCAGACAGATCAACGACAAAGATTGAAAGAAAGAGAAGATAACCCTTTAAATAACCTGTCATAGAAGTTAATACCCAATTATCCAACATTGACCAACAAAGTTTTACCACAAAAGTATTAAATAGATGTACCTATATGACTCCGTCAAAACGACAAAAGTATAAAATAGATTTACCCATTATGATTCCGTCAAAAACGACAGCAACAGCGGGTTCTTGATTTTATTCCTTATTGGGGGTCAAGGATTTAGGTTGTCTTTAAGTCAGTTAGCGTAATGAATGACCTCGTCTTTGTTCCTCATGAACTTCAACTAATTAGTGTTAAGATTAATATCCTTCATCAAAGAAGAGCAAATCGTGCATTTTTATATTTATCAATATATGGCTTAATATTCCAGCCAACTTCCAACTTGATTGATCAAATAAACTCCTTGTGTTGAGTTCAACGAGCATAGATTTAATACATTATACGAATACATCACAGTTAATTCATAAACAGTTCATTGCATTGCAGGAATCATCTTATTATTCATATCTATACAGTGCAGTCCGTTCCAGTCATATAGATTGATTATTATTGTTGTCAACAGAACGTAGTAGGCTGTATATACGCGTGGCTGCTATGCAGTCCACCGATAGTGATACCAACTAGTCTGCGAGAACAAATCATAAAAAATATCAATACTCCCTGAGTTCCTGACTCAAATAAACAATGGTTGTAATTAACCATTCCTGATCCATCGTTTCATCAAACATTAGTGTGGCTGACCCTCGAGCCAAATCTCAAAGATATACTTCTGCACTTAATCATTTAAAAACGGGAGTGAATCAAAACACATCTGACTGGTTTGGAGTTCAGATTCGGAAGGGTGAACCAAATTCGTAGTCAAGCGTGACCATATCAACCCTACCACGTCACAATCAAACCATGCGATTGCGTTCAATAAAAACCATGAAGCATGAAAAACATTCTATATTAAAAACCTCTCAACCTCTAATGCGTACTTTAAACGCGCTAACAAATATAGCAGACGACATCGTTAAAACATGTCGTAACAAGTAGTCATGTTCTTTCTTTGTCTCATCAAAGGCTCCCCCCTCCCAGCACTGTATGTACACTAGGTCTGAATAAATGGCTTTATTTTTATCACAGTGGCTTTTTTATATTTAATCATTGTGGGTGTTCTTGTGTGCAAGTAAGATGGTACTTTTTTTTTATTTGTCAGTCTCCTGCTTAATGTTTATCAAAATCAACGTCACTGCACTACGGGCAAACCCATAGGTGCTCAGTCTCCCTCAGCAAATGTCTAAGAGTATGAATGCTAATTGTTCCTGTTGTGCTCTTATAGGCGATCATGAGATTGTCTTCAGTATTTCTCTCTTATCCATGTTCAGTTCACCTTCTATGGGTGCTCTTGAAGCTAGTCTGTCAGCTCTTTCATTGCCGCGTATGCCTGCAAGACCAGGACAGTAGATCCATATCAGTTCCTGAAGATTCGATGCTTCTATGGAGGTTTCCCATTCATGTCGGAGCCATCCATTTTGGACCTTTCGAGGCATGGGTTGTGAGTCTGATACAATAACTGCCTTTGTTAATAAAGTCTCAGACAGCCATCTTAAGGCAGCAGTAACTGCGGTAATGTCATTCTCATGCTGGAGGTTGTTATCATGTAAGCTATCTTCAGCGACGGTTCTGCCCTTTACTCTAGCAGACAAGCCCCACCATGATTTATTACCACAGGTTACAGAAACATCAGTGTACACAATGGCATCATCATCCCCAGCATAAACATTTATAAGCTGATCAATTTCCAGCTCTACTCTCCCTCTGGACCAAGTTCTGCACTCTCTACCAAGGCTGATGATGACTTGCTGGTAGTTCATCCAGCTCTCTTCTGACTTACTCCACTCGTCTCCCTTTCAACTCTGGTCACCTGTCTAATAATCTCCTCTGCCTGCACCATCCATGACATCCCCCTCTTTATTCTTGCTCCTTTGATGTGAGCTATATACTTTAGATTGAGGGGCAAGCTGCAAGTGCAGTGCAGCAAGGCATAGGTTGTCATGGATATATATCAATACATAATATTGTCCTGCTTACAATTTTTCATATGAAGTTTGCCCTTTTTGACTGGTATATACTTTCATATTTATTTTCCTGACCACCGATGTGATATAGTCATCATTTGAAATTTGTCATGCGAAGTTTACACCTTGAAATTCACCAAGAGCTATTGCTCAGTGATGGTGGATCCAAGACAAGGCACCTTGATAAATCTGTTAATATTAATTTTCTGGTCATTAGTGTCAAGCATGGTTTGAGGATTCACTTGTCTTATTTTGGGCACCTTTTGTGAGCTGAATGATAGACACTGTTTCAAGTAACATTTTCTAGCTTCAGCATTCTTGATTCATTTGTCTCGAACTATATACAGCATATACATCACTATTGCCAGTTATGTCCTGTTGTAGGATCAGATCACGTAACTGTCTACACATTTAAAGAAAGACACAGTTTTGGCTTCCCCCTAGTTTAATTTTATGTTAAGGCATTGAAAACTTCGACTCTTTTGCTTTCCTCCTTGACTTAAGCCATTAATTACTAATCCTGGTCATAATGTCAGCCCCAAGTAAGTTTTTCAAAAATATACCAGAGTTGATTCACCTATAGCATATCAGGGTTACATTTGACATAACATACATTGGACCTCAAGTTAGCCTGTCTCAGTGCTTGTAAATAAAAGACAAAAGAATGTGGGCTGGAATAACCAGGAGTTTAAAATTATAATATGACTCCTTTCTCCTTCCCCCCTCCCCACATTTATTTCAATAAAAAGTTTGTAAACTCCTGCTATTGCATTTTAGCATGGCTTTTACTCCATGACAAGCAAAAACCAGCCTTCTAAATTAATGATGGAGTTCCTGAGGGGTCACTTATGAGACAAAGTAATAATGGGACTACTTCACCCTCAAGCATGTCATAAAAGGTGACTGTTACGTCCGTTTTCACACAAGTGTTGAGTGTGTGGACTTAACAGATTGCCAGATGCCACAATCTAACTTTGTTTGGATGTACTTTAGGTACGCATCCATGTAAGTAAAAATAACGTATATTTATTATGCACTAAAGCGCACACATTTGGTGCGATATATTCGTTGGTTGCCAAAGAGCGCGCACGTGTCAGAGAGAGACAAAATGCCGGCTTAAGAAGGCAGAAGTTGGTCTAGTCCAAGAGTCCCATATTACGGGAAGAGTCTACGAAGATATATTTTGTTACCTTCCAGGAGGAAGTGTCAGCTTCAGCCAATTCTGGCTCGTTTGTATATGTATCTTAAATTGATACCCGCTTTATAAATACCCAGCAAGATCTAGTCAGGGCTTCGGCGTGGTCCTTGATGGCCCGTTGCTAGTGTGTACGGATCCTCTGAGGGAAAATATATTTGAATTTAAATGCACTGAAGTTTTCCAGTGAATATGTCCGGCGTCTCAGACATTGAATAAGGAGGGAATCTTTAAGCCATGAGATTATTTATGAGGTCCATCAAATGAATATGGAATGCGAACATTATCTTCATGATATACGTACTTGATTTATTTGCAACCGTCAATGTAAGAGTTTGTCTATCCTGGATTTGTCATCGTCTTCGTTCTTTCATCAAAATTAAAGATGTTTGTTGGAAAAATAACTTACCAGCCAATGGGTCAAGTATATTTGTAACTGTCTTTTTCTCTTGTTGAGGTGATCACTGGCCCAAGACAGTATACATGTTGTTAGGTGTGTAGTGCGAGCGTATGATGAACTGAGTGTGGGTGCGAATGAAGGCGCGAATGTGTTTAGGCTCGTATATATGTAGACACTGCAACCCCTACACTCACATGCAGTAGTCAAGGATGCTTGAACACTGCAGGCACGTTTCAAAACATTTATTGACGATAACACACATAGTAGCATCAACAGGAACAGTCATTGTAAACAAGGTCATGCTGACCGGAAATCGATAGGTATACATTAGGCATTCAACAAGCTGGTAAACATTCCAATATTCGTGCATGGTCAATAATAATGTTATTCAATGACAGTTCAAAATGCCGCCTGATCTCTCTGACTAAACGCGTCAGATACCTTAATCACCTTGACACATAGGTACAACTTGGCATTCCCCGCCAAATGCACATTATCAGGCTGTAGTATAATAGCCGAAAACACAGGCCTCGTTCTGACGTCGGCCGTGTACTGCTGATAAGCAGGTTACCATCAACCCTGCAGTAATGCGTATGTGGACATAAATATGCCGCCAATCTGCGGCTCCCACAATATATCTTCGTCACTGGATTTCTGGATGGTATGAAGACTAATAGTCTTGGATGGCTACCTTGAGCACAACATATATGTTCTGTAATGGAGGACCGGTGAGTTGCAGTTCACAGACTAGGTAATCTTCTAACATGTTCTGCCACCGAAAGCGTAATAATGGAAAAAGTCGGTATTACCTGTAACCGAGTCCACAGAACCTAACAAGGAACTCTGCTGTCATTCCAACGCACAGAGATTCACTGGGGAAAACTGCCATCGCAGTCACTTCGAAGATTTACCCGAAAAAACACAATGGACTCTCGTCCCTTCAGAAACCAGGACACTTCACGGCTTGCCGGAAGTCTAACTCAACTCCCGCTTAAAAAACCCTGCCTATGGGCATACGCCAGAACTGTCTACCTTTGACCCTAAAGGTCAAACACAATGAATGAATAAACAAGGGAAGACAACCCCTAATCAACCTGACATCGCAGGTAAAGACACAATTATTCTTATGATAAAAACATAAGCAAATAACTTGACAGATGACTCCGTCAAAAATGACAGCAACATATTACTACAACCCCCCTGTAAAAAAAAAAATGAAATTTTTTTTTTTAATATGTCCATGAGCAAGATTGCACAAGTATCACTTATGTGCTCATGAAAAAATGAACCTAATATCAGGTAGAATAGACGCATAAACAAAGCGTCTGAAGAGGATACAAATCATCTCCCAACATAGGAGAAAATATTTCCTTTAAGCCAAACAAACTAAGGGGGTACCATTAAAGAAACCTAAGTTGCTGGCAATACCAATCATATATCAAACATTACTAAATACTATAATTATAGCAATATACAAATGTCATGAATTACAATGCTATATTAGCAACATATCACTGATGGATGGACAAAATGAAATTTGTTAAATTATCTAAACATCATCCAAATACATTTGTATTACAACATATTAGGATATTAAGGACAGACCTAAGTCCGAAAGTGTATCAGGAAAAACTAGGACACAAGATTTAACTGGAATCATGTGGGCATCTGGACAATATGTCCGCCATCACATTATCCGAACCACGGATAGCTCGCACCGTGAAATGGAAAGGCTGAAGAGCAATAGCATAACGAGTAGATCTCGAGCTCTTCAAATCCTTACTTTGCATAGCCGTAAGAGCTTTTTGGTCGGTTTCCATAAAGAAATGCGCGCCCAGAAGGAACCTTTGTAGCTTAAGAATGGACCAAACCATAGCCAACAATTCACGGTCTAAAACCGAGTAATTCCTTTCTGCCGCATTTAGCTTCCTAGAAATATACATTACAGGATGCAGAGTTCCTGAATATTCCTGCATTAGTGCCGCTCCAATCCCAGTGGAAGAGGCATCACTACGAAGAACAAAAGTCTTATCAATCGTTGGTAGTCTTAAGATAGGATGAGATGAGAACAAATTCTTAACCTGATCCAATGAAGATTGGCATTCCTGGGACCAACGCACCATATTAGGAGAACCTTTTTTCAATAACGATGAAAGTGGTGCCATAATGGAGGACAGATTCTCAATGAATCTTCCATAGAATTGTATCAATCCCAAGAGACTACGCACTTGCTTTTTTGTCTTCGGAACCGAGATATATTTAATATCTTCGAAATGTTTTGGTCCTCTGTCTTCAACAGACCATGACCAACTCGATGACCTAGGAAGGAAATTTCACTAAACCCAACAAAAGCTTTAGAGGGTTTTGCAGTCAAACTATGCTCACGTAGAGTAGATAGCAATTCCTTTAGACCCAAATAGTGTTCTTCCCAAGTATCGCTGAAAAGACAGATGTCGTCTAAATATGCGATGACATCTGCACGATCTGATAGAATTCGTCGCATCATGCGCACGAAAGTCGCTGGGGCGTTCATAAGCCCGAAAGGCATAAAATTCCATTGAAACAGACCCCTAGGTGTCGAAAAAGCAGTGAGAGGTTTGGCGTGTTCCGTCAGTGGGACTTGCCAATAACCTTTCGACAAGTCTAGTTTAGTAAAGAATTTAGCTTTAGAAAGTCTAATAAGTAGATCATCTAATAATGGCATAGGTTCAGCATCGAACTTCGTAACTTGATTTAATTTGCGATAGTCAACGCAAAGACGTATGTTATTGTCTTTCTTTCGAACAATAACTATCGACGAAGAATAAGCTGAAGTGGATGGTTCAATTATTTGCAGTTGAATCATTTCATCCAATTCTTTCTCGACTTGTGCTTGAAAATGAATAGGTATTGGGTATGGTCTTACTCTGATCGGATTACGATCAGTAAGTATGATGTCATGTTCTATGACATCTGTGTGTCCAGGAATGTCGGTAAGGACATCCTGATATGATTGTAGCGTAGAGGATACTTGACGTTGCTCCTCAAAAGACAAGTTCGAAGAGATTGTAACGTCCCTCCACGATTCCGTTGAATTCAGTGGAATCGCAGGAAGAGGTAAGTTAACGTCAGAAAAAATAGTTTCCTCATCCTGTATAACGGACAGGGATGAGATGTGACCATGTTGGACTGGAGAGTCGTCCGTCGCCTGGAAAATAGGCTGCAAATAGTCTGGACGTTCAATAAACTCTGTTAGCATATTTATATGGAAGGTTTTATGCCTTCCATCCACATCGACAATATAGTCGACATCGGAAATTTTGGAGACTATAGTGTATGGACCTTTCCATGAAATGAGAAGTCTATTCTCTCTTGAGGGAAGTAAGACAAACGCTTTGTCTCCAGGACAAAGTTGACGTAGGCGTCTTTTCTTGTTAGCAAATCGCCTAGCTTTTTCTTTCGCAAATTCGGAAGATGAAGTTGCTAACCTGCACGATTCGATAATCTTTTCTCTAAGAGCAATGACATATTCATATGACGATTGTGTATCATCGTCAATATTATCAGAAGTTATCAAATCGTGTAACAAGGACATCGGACCGCGCGGTTGCGCACCAAAGACAAGTTCGAAAGGAGAAAACCCTGTATGCTCGTTGGGAACTTCTCTATAGGCAAAGAGGACTGCAGGTAAAACCCTGTCCCAATCTTCAGGATGATCCTCCGTTATCTTGCCAAGTAAGTTCTTTAGTGTCCTGTTAAGACGTTCTACCAATCCATTGGACATTGGATGATAAATACTACTGAGAGACCTTTTAATGTCCAGCGTAGCCATTACCTGAGACATAACGTCCGAAATTAACTGAGTGCCGTGGTCCGACAGTATTTCTCCGGGGAATCCCAGACGAGAAAATATGAGCCAAAGAGCATCAGCGATATCGACAGTTGATATGCTCTTCAGAGGAATAGCCTCTGGCCAACGCGTGCACATGTCCACGCAAGTGAGGATAAATTGGTGTCCTCTGGCTGACTTAATCTTGAACGGACCAATGATGTCTATAGCCATTTTCTGAAACGGCCGAATCGGAATATCTGCAGCCTGAATAGGAGCAGCATGTCTCGGACCTCTAGACTTGACCTCTTGACAAATTTTGCAAGATCGGCAATAAATTCGGATGTCTTTATTCACGAATGGCCAAAAGAAGGACGCAAGGACTCTAGTTTTAGTTCTGGAAAACCCCATGTGTCCAGCACACTGAGAATCGTGTGCATGCTGAAGAATTAAGGCTCTCATACACTTAGGCACAAGAATTTGCGAGTGCATAGACTTGTCCGAGTGTTGTACCATCCGTACCAATATACCATTCTTCATAGTAATATACGATTTGTGATTAGTATTTTGATTGGGATCCCCTTTCTTTGCAAGAAGGAAGAATTTCTTCAAAGAAGGATCCTCTTCTTGACGTTTAACAAACGAGTCATGGGAAATCACCAAGTGCTCGTCTTGGCTATCAACTTCATTACTATTATCCGATGAAGTTGGGGGATTAAGAGCTTGAGCTCTTGTCACCACTGCATTGACCGTTTGAATGTTTTTTTTCCTCCCAACTAGAAATTTGTTGCGGGGTGCATTCCTTAACCCCATGAATACGACCGATTATAAGATCCGCAATAGGATTAGGAAGAAGACATGCATGGACATCTCCTGTGAAGAAGGGAGTGTCAATCCTAATAATAGCAGTAGGATAACTTTCCATAGTACCACCAAATGTAACACATTTGATTGTTTTTCCAGTGGCACAGCAAGGATCTATCAGAGACTCCCTAACCCCGACGGTAGTACATCCCGAATCGAAAAGTACTGAGACTAGCCTATCATTTATTAGACCTTTATGTAAGATGAGAGATCCTCTCCCATCATGCGCAACTGTAGCAGGTAGAGCAGGAAGAGGGTGACCACAACTTAGAGTAGATACAGTCGATGAGTCGAACAATGTTAAGCATTGGGGGCATTCAGTTGCTCTCCCAAAATCGAAAGCACAACCAGTGATAGCCCTAGAGTTACCACTATCATTTACTGTATTACAGGCTCCATCAAACTCTTGTTGTGCAGAGTTTGCCTGTTGGAAAGGTCTTTTTTTGTTAAATCTAGGTCTGCCTCGATTATCATTTCCCCTGTAATTATTTCGACTATCATTTCCCCTGTAATTGTTATCATATTGCCTATTGTAATCATCATTCCGGTTTGAATCCCGGTTTCTAAATTCACCATCGTCATAATCTTGACGTCGAGAATGATTACCTCGAAAGTTCGAATAGTTATTATTTGGATAGCCTTTGCGAAAGTGTCTCAAATTATTACCACTAAAATTACGAGAACTACCATCTTGTCTCCAATTCATAGACGAAGAACCATCATGTGTTGGATTACTCCGCTTCTGAGTGTAATTCTGATTACTTCCCCTATTCCAGTTTTGTTGAGCACCCTGAAATTTTTTTTTTGAAATTAGGGCCATATGGTGTTGCCGAAGCAGCTGGCAACCCTTCTTTCACTTTAGAATTGCTAACTGTAGCATGGGGATGCGCGGTGGCATACTGACAACAGTATTCCTCCATATCTTTTAAGTTTTTAGGCTTACGCTCATGAAGGAATGCAAGAAAAGAATCATTAACAGATGACAAAACCTTATCTCGCAATAATAAGTCCATTAGACCTTCATATGTTTTCTCAGTCTGAGACAACTCAACCCATCGTGTAAATGTACGACGTATTTTTGTAACAAAATCAGAGAAATCTACTCCATTTTCTGGCAACATTGTCCTAAAACGAAGACGATAGTCTTCTTCTTTTAGTTGGTATTTTTTTAGCAATGCTGCTCTGACAACATCATAATTAGTCCTGTCATGTTCGTCTATTGTCATAAGAGTAGTCACTGTGTCACCTGTAAAAAATTCCATCAGTTGTTCAACATATTTTTCTTTTTTTTATGTTATGCGTATCGCATAAAAATTGGAATCTATCTAGATAATCTGCTACGTCATCCTTTAAAGGATTGAAATGAGGTAGTTTGATCCTACTTACAAACTCCTTTGTCCGTACTCGAAGTTGTTTGATGAGCACCTGGACTCGCCAATTTCAATTTCTCTAACTCCAAAGTTGCGAGTCTTTCATCAAGTTCCATTTTCTGTTTTCTTTCCTCATGTTCCATTTTTCTAATTTCAGCCTCAGCAGCAGCTTGAAGTTGGAGTTTTTTCTCCTCAGCAGCAGCTTGAGCTTTCCTCTCCTCTGCAGCAGCTTGAGCTTTCCTCTCCTCTGCAGCAGCTTGAGCTTTCCTCTCCTCTGCAGCAGCTTGAGCTTTCCTCTCCTCTGCAGCAGCTTGAGCTTGAAGTTTTTTGTCTTCCATTTCCATCTGGAATTTTCTTTCATCAGCTTGAGCTTTTCTCTCCTCAGCAGCAGCTTCTCTTTGATACCTTTTCTCTTCAAGTTCTAATCTTCTATTCTCAGCATCTAGCTTCTTTAGTTCAGCTTCTGCTCTCCTTTGTTCAGCTTCTGCTTTCAATTTAATTTCCTCTTTTTTGTTTCTTTTCTTCTGACTTTAATGCAATGGCGAATAGAGCAGATGAATATTCTTCCAATTCTTTACCAGACTTACCAAGGGTTAACCCTTGCTG
This sequence comes from Oreohelix idahoensis, assembly GCA_024509875.1. Classification (NCBI taxonomy): domain Eukaryota; kingdom Metazoa; phylum Mollusca; class Gastropoda; order Stylommatophora; family Oreohelicidae; genus Oreohelix; species Oreohelix idahoensis. Next base: position 181,521 of record JAMPIV010005771.1, read on the forward strand.
GATGAAGAAATCCAATGTAGACATTCTGTCTAATGAGATCAGAAACCTGAAAAAATTAACTAAATTACCTTTATATCCCAATCACTGTGGGCACAAGTCTTTTTTTTTTTTTTTAAAGAACTTGCATATATATTTTACCTTGTCTCAATCTTTGTAGACAACAAGTCTTTTAGCAAAGAACTTGTATAAATATCTCATATAATAATATTTTATTAACAATCTCTATATGAAGAGTATACCTTATCAGTAATAATAATACATGACCAAGTGTATGTATGTAGACTGTGTATGACAATAATGTAATACAATCATAAATACAAAGACAAAAATACAGAACAATGACCAAAAACGTTCGCGGAAGTCAAATAAACAATACAGCAAAAAGTAAAAAAAAAATGTTACACAAATGTGTAATGATGACCGCGAAAAAATAAACAAGACAAATGGCAACACTGTTATAAACGAAAAGGTGTAAAGAAATAAACAAAAGAAAGGAAAGACCTACAGATACAAACAAATGAAATCAAAACTGAAAAACAGAAAAAATATTACAAAAACAACGATAAGTACAGTTTCAGCACAGCTAAACGTAAATAGCAACGATTGTCGCTAGCAAATTCCAATTAAGGAAATTTGCAGTCCCTAACGACACGCTCTCAATAGATAACCTCTATTACGTGGCATTTATCTAAAGGAGTCACCTTTACCCAACCAGCCCGCAAAAGAACACAAGAAAAAATACACAACAATAGTACAATTAACATAAATAGCAATCAATTCAATGTGTTGCAAAATAAAGCTTAGTCACACATGATATTACAGTAACTAACTTGCTCCTTGCGAACACAGAAACAAAATGTCAAGCGCGCACTGAATGTCAAATCCACTGTAGCATAAAGTGGTATTCACGAACAAAAGTTACTATGACCTTCTCGACTTAGGACTTGCACATTGAATGTTTACAATTTCCACGTACTGTTTACAAACACTTGACCTCGAACAATGTAACTTGAATGCTCGGACATAGAAAAGTCTGTTGTTGACTGCAACGTGTAAAAACCAGCAGTACTGTAAGGGACTTGACTTGCAGTTGTGGTCCACGTAGCAAATGCCTAGATGTTAACTTCAGTACTTGTCCTGTTGTTGTTCAAGCAGCATTATAACATAAATGCTAGCACTGTTTATCTGGGTCAACAGTTGATGACCTATTTCTGTCCTGTTGTAGCCAAAACTTGCAAGTGTAGAATTAGCGATGTGTGTTACAGCTGTCCAGTGTGTAGCTTAGACCCACAGATCAGAAATGTAATGTGTACTTGTCCTTCTCACGCAAATAGCCCCATGAAATGTAAATTTCTGGACCACATTAATGTCATCAATAATGTTAATTGCTCGCTCTAACCAGAAATGGCCCACACTGGCGACACCAGAAATGTATCAGAAGAGCCCACGTAACTGGTCCACCAGAAATGTAACTGTCTTTTTCTCTTGTTGAGGTGATCACTGGCCCAAGACAGTATACATGTTGTTAGGTGTGTAGTGCGAGCGTATGATGAACTGAGTGTGGGTGCGAATGAAGGCGCGAATGTGTTTAGGCTCGTATATATGTAGACACTGCAACCCCTACACTCACATGCAGTAGTCAAGGATGCTTGAACACTGCAGGCACGTTTCAAAACATTTATTGACGATAACACACATAGTAGCATCAACAGGAACAGTCATTGTAAACAAGGTCATGCTGACCGGAAATCGATAGGTATACATTAGGCATTCAACAAGCTGGTAAACATTCCAATATTCGTGCATGGTCAATAATAATGTTATTCAATGACAGTTCAAAAATGCCGCCTGATCTCTCTGACTAAACGCGTCAGATACCTTAATCACCTTGACACATAGGTACAACTTGGCATTCCCCGCCAATTGCACATTATCAGGCTGTAGTATAATAGCCGAAAACACAGGCCTCGTTCTGACGTCGGCTGTGTACTGCTGATAAGCAGGTTACCATCAACCCTGCAGTAATGCGTATGTGGACATAAATATGCCGCCAATCTGCGGCTCCCACAATATATCTTCGTCACTGGATTTCTGGATGGTATGAAGACTAATAGTCTTGGATGGCTACCTTGAGCACAACATATATGTTCTGTAATGGAGGACCGGTGAGTTGCAGTTCACAGACTAGGTAATCTTCTAACATGTTCTGCCACCGAAAGCGTAATAATGGAAAAAGTCGGTATTACCTGTAACCGAGTCCACAGAACCTAACAAGGAACTCTGCTGTCATTCCAACGCACAGAGATTCACTGGGGAAAACTGCCATCGCAGTCACTTCGAAGATTCTCCCCGAAAAACACAATGGACTCTCGTCCCTTCAGAAACCAGGACACTTCTCGGCTTGCCGGAAGTCTAACTCAACTCCCGCTTAAAAAAAACCCTGCCTATGGGCATACGCCAGAACTGTCTACCTTTGACCCTAAAGGTCAAACACAATGAATGAATAAACAAGGGAAGACAACCCCTAATCAACCTGACATCGCAGGTAAAGACACAATTATTCTTATGAAAAAAACATAAGCAAATAACTTGACAGATGACTCCGTCAAAAATGACAGCAACAATATTATATTACAAGTTGGTCAAGGATCCTAATTTGATGTTGGACCTAAATTAACCTTGATTTAAGTGTTCGAACTCATCACACGACATTTGCGTCTTGACACTGTAGTCGGCTACCTGTAAGCCTGACATATACTGACAACGTTTTAAGTCAGTGAACATTATTAACTCTAATTAAAACCAATCTATCAATCAAGGCTACGATGTGTTTTTTATCCAAGGCGATAAGAACACCACAAAGACAGTTACAACACAATAACAGTCGGTGGCCACAATAACAGTGAGGTGGTAACAGTTAAGCCTTCAACGGTGACTAATATGAGTTTGTGCATTGGGCTGGCAACCGCCATCATGTAAAACAAATTGTTGCAGAAACTACCACTGCAGCAGCACATGAATTTATTGGAGCATGCTTCATGCACTAGGGACCAGCTGTTGTGGTGGTGATCCCATGCTTCTTAAAAAGGAAAATGATGAATATGTGCAATAAATCCTTGTCATTGAACACAGGGGAAAAATTGTGAAGAGTTACATTGTACACATTTGTATTAAATAAATCTCTGGAAACAACATAAATGTGGTTTTACAGAAGAATTTTTTTTTAAATGCCACACACAGCTAGACTGTAACTGAATTGTAATTTAAAAACTAACGAAGACTGCTTGAGAAAATTAATTAACAAAGAAATATACTAACAAAGATAAGGATAATCAATCAGTCTTTAATGGAGGAGCATTTAATAAACATTGTAACAAAGGAAGAATAAAGTGAAAGTTTAGTAAACAGCAAAGATTGATATCTGTGTAGGGACATGAGAAACTGCGCCTTGCTGGACTGTACTTGCAGCTTGACCCCCAATCTAGTCCCTCGAGTATCGCGTGGTTGGTTTCAATATTCCTTCCTTTACACTCCAGTGTATGATAATTTCAGACAGGCTTCTGTAGATACAGACATACATATATCAGTCATTACACTGAAGTCTAGAGATAGGTCTTGTCTCCATAGAACATTTAATCTTCATGTTTTGAGTTTTGGTACATCATTCCAAGCTTTGTCACTCCAACCATGTTTTATAACTAACAGAATCTAAGGCGGCTAAGGATCAAAGAATAAGTCGATGTTAGGGAGGATTTATCTATATCATGTGTTATCAAAATGTTGAATGAATGTTTGTAAAGAGATTTAAATTTCATATGATCTTTGCTTTTACAGGAAGCTCTGTAGGTTGCAAAAAATGAACTTTCGACCCTGCTGACTTCATTTTGAGACAGGAACAATGTCATTGATTCTTGCATTCAGGATGTAAAGGTGAAGCTATAATGTTGACTTAGCAATAAGAGTAGAACATTTCTTGTCTTATAATATCCGTTGCAAGAAAGAATCAAGTCCTTTTATTTAATGAAACCAAAGAATGTTAATCATAGAGAGATAAAACAATAACTGATCACTAGGACAGTAATATTATTGTAAGACATACAGCACATTAAGAAACACTGATCAATAGGACAGTAATATTATTGTAAGACATACAGCACATTAGGAAACAGAAGAAAAAAAGAGTATCAGATTGCAGGTAATGTAATTGATATTGTAGGTGCTTTTGCTATTTGGTTATCAGTATTACAACAGATATAGTTTCCATTACTTAAACAATGTATTGCCTCATTTGATTTAGTTGACAGATTTCTTCGTCATCTTCAGTTGCCTGTGAAGCATAGACTCTCAACCGAATTTCTCTAAACCATCTTGGCATAGGCAGTTCCGTTCAATTTTTCATTAATTTTTGTTCCTTCTTATTGTTGCTTCTAGTTCTCTTCTTCATGTGTTTTGTGATCTTCATCTGTCTTCTACCCTGAGGATACTAGAATAATGCTAGCAGATGGATTCCTCATTGAGTGTCTTTATACCACCTCCAGTGTTCTCTCTTCATGTCTTGTTTCACTAGTACGTTTGAGTTCTCCTGTGTTGTGGAAGCATCCATTTATAAACTTTGTAAATTCCTAGGCTTTAATTTTGTTTGCTTAGTTTTTTAAATCTTAGTGTTTAAACTCAAAAATCCAATCCCAAAGAAGGGACTTACTTATTAAGGCTTAATTATGTTAGACAAATCATTGATCCGCAACTGATAATGTGTTTGCTTGATATACTGTTTAGGATATTGAAGATTCAGCAAAAGGTATCATCTCCAGCCAGTACAACTGCATCTTGTCAGATATTGCTGCCACATTGAACCTTGTTAAACAGAAATCTTTGGAGTCCATAGGTGCCATTGCCAACCAGCATTCCTCACACTTTGCAGCTCAGAGTCATCAGATCAAGACTGTCTTGTGGCAGTGTCAACATTTAGGAGCCGCTTGTGACAATCTCCTGTCAACAGAAGCAAATAGTAACATAGTTAATGAGAGTCCTCATCCAGATGTGCAACATTTACAAAGTTTTAGTGAAATGTCACATGCCTGTGACCCCAAAAGCCTTGCAAGCACATCTTCCACAGATGATATCTCAGATTCAAACATTGTATCTGAAACTAATAGTTCCTCTAAGAGTACTTTTTCAGCATCTAGTGTTAAACAAAGTGATCCTGCCACCCTGTCAGCAAAAAGTCACTCACATGAAGTACAAGTTAATACTGTACCGCTTGAAGTGAATCTTGCTTCACATGATCAGAAAACCAGCAACAAAATCAAAGATGTACCACCTGTTAAGAACAGGTCAGCTTTTGATTCTAAGGACCATAGAAGATCAAGTTAGACAAACAACTAAAGATTTGACATATAGCATTAGAATTAAAGAGCAGAGTGGAGAAGAAAAACCTTTGATGTGTAATGCTGAGAAATTTGAAAGTTTTGATCATGTGAGAAAAAGTTCTGTAGATCAGAAAAACTTAGAGAGGAAGCTGTCAAGAGTACCAAGTTTGAAAGGAAAAGAGAAGTCACATTCCAGTCACTTGAGGGAGAATGACAAACACCACAACAACATGTTAATAAGTACAAGAGAATGGGGAGCTCTAGACACTCAAGCATTAACTACTCTTCAGAACTCAACCAAGGACAAAACTAAGCCTGAAGATCAGTTATTGCTGAGAGCAGTTGAAGTTGGGCCAGTGCTGAAGCAAGTGGCTGCTTTAATCAAAGAGAAGAGAGAGGGATAGTACCTCACGGTGAGAGACAGCCATGTCCTTTTTAGGATAGTCAGGATCCTATTTGGTTCTCCTCTCTTTATCTAGCTCATGTATGGCTCCTCGAATACCGCTTGTGTACGGCGGTGGCCACATCCCGGGCAACAGTCTTGGCTGACTGGCTAAACTACATGGGTGGAGTAGGAGCAATCTTACTCAAGGGAATGTCCATCCCTAGTACACAAAGACTGAGACGGTGAGTGAGGCGGAGGAATCTGAGAAGATCAACGGCTCGCAAAGCGAAACAGCAAAGTGTGTGGCGCACTAGAGGCGTGTCGGACATAGAAAAAGACAATGGCTAGCCACCGTGGAAGAAATTGGGGCCTTACCACGTACTTCCTACAGAACGTAATGGGATCACAACAACAAGATAAGAAACGATATGTAAAGAACTCTCTGTCCCCTGGGGAAGAATCTACTGTACAAATTAACAGGGAAGAGGCAACTTCTCAAATGAGTAAGGAAGTACATAATGACGAGTGTTCCTTAAATTCTGTTGAAATGGAGCATTCTGAGAAAGACCGCCTAAAAACTAGTAGGAGAAGCCTAAAAATAGGAACATGAAAAGTTAGAACTCTGAACGGAGAAGGAAAGCTTGACAATCTTATATTAGAAGCAACAGACATGAAACTCGATATACTGGGGGTTGCAGAGGCAAGACTTTTGGATACAGGCTACATAAAAAGAGACCAGTACACGCTTATACACTCAGGCGGAGAAAAACATGAAAGAGGGGTAGGAATGTTGATAAAGAAGGAGTTAGAAAAATACGTATGTGGATACTGGACACACAATGACAGAATGATGTTACTAAAAATGAGAGCAAAGCCATTCGACATATCAATCTTACAAACTTATGCACCAACTAAAGATCACAGCGAGGAAGAAATAGAAGAATACTATGAAGAGCTACAACACACACTTAAACCAGTCAAATCAACAGATGTGTTGATAGTAATGGGTGATATGAATGCAAAAGTAGGAAAAGGAAAATACAAGAAAATAGTAGGACAGTATGGATTAGGGACAAGAAATGATAGAGGAGACAGACTTATCCAGTTCTGTGAAGAAAACCAGCTGGTCATATGTAACACCTTTTTTTGAACACCACCCAAGGAAATTATACACATGGAAAAGCCCAGGAGATATAACACGAAGTCAAATAGACTATATCATGATAAAACATAGATTTAAGAACAGTGTCACAAGTGCAAAGATACATCCTGGCGCCGACATAAATTCAGATCACAATCCAGTCGTCATCAAAGTAAATATAAAGCTGAAAAGAGCAGGAAACAGAAGACAGGAGGAACCCCAGATAGAAATATCAGCACTGAAACAACCAGATATAAAACAGAAATATTTAATCGATGTCAAAAATAAATATCAACAGTTATTGACAGAAAGCATGGAGCAGTATAGAAGAGAAAACCCAGAAGAAAAAGCAACCGCAAAATTGGGATGCTTAAAAACAAGCATACAATCAGCAAATGCAAATTTACCTAAAAAGGAGTCTAAGAAAAATCAAATTTGGATGACAGATGACATCTTGAATAAAATGGCCGAAAGAAAGAAAGCAAAAAACACTCCAGAATATAAAACAATAGACAATGACATACGTACTATGTGTAGAGAAGCAAAAGAACGGTGGATAGAAACAAAATGCAAGGAAATAGAAGACTTGGAAGCAAAGCACAGGACAAGAGATATGCATGAAGAAATAAAGAAATTATCAAATCGGTCGCGGTTTGCACAAAGGAGGAAGCTGTATCAAGAACAAAAATGGTGTAATATTACTTGATGAGAAAGACATATCAACCAGATGGGCAGAATACGTAAAATAATTATTCGAGGACAATAGAGGTAAAAAACCATCATCAGATTCTAATGAAGGCCCAAACATTCTCAGATCAGAAGTAGAGAATGCCATTCATATGATACAAAAAGGAAAATCGGCAGGCATGGATAACATAAAAATTGAAATGATAGAAGCTCTGGAGAGCTTTGGTATAGATACAATCACAGAAATATGCAACGATGTATACAATACAGGATATATACCACACGACATGAAGACATCAGTTTTTATAACATTGCCCAAAAAACCAAATGCAACAGAATGTTCAGACTTCAGAACAATCAGCCTGATGAGTCATGCAATTAAGATACTGCTCAAAATCATACAGGAAAGAATAAAAAGTAAAGTAGACAGCGAAATCCAGGAAGAACAGTTTGGTTTTAGACGGAACAGTGGAACAAGAGAGGCAATATTTTGCCTAAGAATATTAGCAGAAAAATATACAGAGGTCCAAAAAAGTATGTATATGTGCTTCATTGACTATAAGAAGGCTTTTGACAGCGTCCATCATGAGAAAATAATTGAATGCCTCGAAGACATAGGTATTGATGGAAAAGATATAAGAATACTCAGTAACCTTTATTGGGAGCAAACTGCCACAGTAAGATCTGGAAGGAATTATTCACCATACATAGACATAAAAAGAGGTGTCAGACAAGGTTGTATGCTGTCCCCCTGCCTATTTAATTTAAACACCGAAAAAATTTTCAAACAGATACAGGAAATACCAGGACTGAACATCAGTGGAAGGTCAATAAACAACCTTAGATATGCAGATGATACCGTGTTGTTGCTGAAAGCGAACAGGAGTTACAAGAACTAGTGAAGCAAGTGAACAGTATAAGTCATGAATATGGACTCGACATTAATATTGAGAAAACAAAAACTATGATAATTAGCAAAACAGACGATAAACCCACATTAAAGATAAGCGTAAATGGGGAAATCCTGGAACAAGTCAAGAGCTACGTATATCTCGGTTATATAATAACAGAAGATGGCAGATGTGAAACAGAAATCAAGAAGAGAATAGGAATGGCCAAAGCTACATTCAACAACATGAAACATATACTGACATCCAAACAGTTATCTCACAAATTAAAACTGAGAATCATAAAGTGTTATATATATATTCTGCATTTCTGTATGGTGCAGAAACATGGACGATGAATAAACAGTTGGAAGAAAGAATTGAGGCTCTTGAAATGTGGATATATAGAAGAATGGGGCGTATCTCATGGAAAGAGATGAAAACAAATAAGGAGGTCCTAGAAAATCTAGGTATGAAAAGAGAGCTAATGAGGGAGGTCAAAGTTCGGCAGCTAAAATACTTTGGCCACATAAAAAGGCATAACACCTTGCAGAAGACCATAACAGAAGGGAGAGTTGAAGGCAAACGTGCAAGGGGAAGACAGCGCTATAAATGGGAAGACAACATCAAGAGATGGACAGGAAAGAGTCTATCAGAGTGCACCATCAAGACAAGAGATAGAAGACGTTGGAGATCCATTACAGCAAACCTTCGTTGTGGAGATGGCAACTGATGATGATTATGAGTCATATTTTATCTGTATCACCAACCAGGTCTTTTTCTGGTTACATTTGTGGTCCCAACTTGTCACGTGAAAGATAATTTATTTTACCATCTTGTCCATAATTTGATTACTCCCTTAAATGTTCTGTTTTCCGAGACATTTTGTATTTTCGTTTCTTTCATATTCTACCTACATTTTTTCACCTTCTCAACCCCACCCGAGGTTGTTTACGCTGGCCAGCTGCGGTCAGCTAACGCTAGACGTAATGTTATCTAAACGCACCTGTTCGACCAGAGAAACATTTCTCGGGTCCGCTTTAAGTGTTAGAACGAGCCAAAGACGGTTTCTGTGAAAGAAACGGTTCGTTATCGGCGGGTACCCTCTGTGGTCCCAACAGGGGAATTTCTCTGGTCGCTTTAAAACGTTTGATGACGAGCGGCTGGTACCCTTTGAGGCCTGGGTAACGAGTGTGATCTGTTTCAGGGGAAGATAACAATCGCGGTCAATCTTTGGGTTTTCGCCCCTTAGACAAGATAGAGCATAATGTTATGCATTTCTCTGCCTGGGGAACTTTCGCACGATTTCTTTTGTCTTACTCTAGATTACGTCTTTCGCCGAGCTTCTGTAGAAATATGCAGGCGGGGGGGGGGGGGCGGGAGCGTCCCTTGTGATCTATAAGAGTAGACTGGTTTTAATAGACAAAGACATTCGTAAATTTTCCTGGCCCGTAGATGACCATCATGAGATAAGGCAAACTTTAACACAGTACTAGAATGTGTTTGCCTGTGTTCTAGTCATTTTTCGGGTTTCAGGAAGACCGAATCGCTAGAGCAGACTTCAGTCAGGCGAAGAAAGTCATATACTCTTCGATCTAGAGGGTTTCTGTATACATCTAGCAACGAATCGTCAACCCCGTTCCTGAATCAAAACCCCTTTTGTCAACGCCAAGTTAAGCTCACGCAGTGCAACGGAGCCAACGCTAAATTCTGGAATCGCCAAATGCAGTAGTAGCTCTCTACTCGCCTATTGGATTACCAGCCAGAGCATTGCGGCTTCCAGAATATCAAACCCGCTCAGCATGCCTATAGCAGAATTCCATATCACCCGACTTTGTGTGCCTAAACGGGGCACTCAGCAAAACCACAGCCAAACCAGTTTTTTAAACAGGATTTACAGCCAAGCAGAGCCTAGCGCCGGATAAGCGCGCCTGGGACTTTTTGTCCTCAAGTGACTTCTTCTGGTGTATTTTCTGGATACTTAAAACCTCGCACGTATGAGCAGCCATCTATGGACAGGCTGTCGTTCAGTTTGTTTATTCGATCAGCAGAGATAAATAGAGTCTTCCAGACCACCTCGCGCAATTAGGGAGGAATCACCAATGATAGCGCCTATAGTGATTTTATTCAGGTTAATTCCATCACCCATGGAGGATATGTACGAAAAAACCACTTACTGGAGCTATTTCATATGGTCCCGAAAGCGGACGGACTGACACTCAGTTATTTCATCTCTCTGTGTTCTACAGGTTTTATGAATGGTGGTGTGTGTGTGGTTGTTGGTGTATTTTGCATATTTTGGTTATTGATGATTATTGATGTAATTTTATGTTGTTGTGATGATATGCATTAATTCCATGCTTTTTCTTCTTTAATAAAGTTTACACCTTTATTAATACGCTGTTCACGACCTTTCCATCCATATTTGTATTTTTAGCTCTTTACTATAATCTCTATGTATGATAAGAGAAAAGAGTGAGAGCAGGAGATGATTAGACAGACATAAGTGAGTTGAGGCCTGGAGAGAGAGATCATTTGAATAAATCTTCTTCCAGGTTGTCTCAAGTCCATCTCCTATTTACACCTTATCTAAAGTGTAATCTATAACTCTGTCAGTCCACTATCCCTTGTCGATTTCACTACTGTTGTCCAACTCGACAAATACTCTACACTCCAACTCAACCACGACAAATGGTTTGGCTCGTCCGAGATTCTAGAACCCATCAACCACGACAAATGGGGTCTCGCCGCGGAATTTGAACTACATCTGCAGCAATCGCAACAGATGAGGTTGCAGTCTGGTAGGAATCTCTCACAAGATTCTATCTTGATTCTTAGAGTTTAGTGTTCGGCAGATTATAGGAATTTCTTTCCCCTAGACATATCGAACTATTTCTTTTGGAGGAAGTCGGAACAGCGTTTTTTCTCCACAGCAATCATAAATATTAAGTTACATTTATTGTTCATGCTACACATGAGACAGCTGGTAAAGGTTGATGGTATCACTGCTGAATTTTTGGTTGACAAATCTGACGACTATTGTTGTAAAAGTCAGAAAGAAAAAAAATTTTAAGGGTTAATATTTTTTCAGGAGTAGCTCTTTAATCTGAGATAAGAAGCTACAGATAGTCAGTTACTAGCTTGCATCTGTACCAAGGGAGGGTGTTCATTCGGATGATAGTAACCAATCCTCTCAATAGCTTAGTACTGACAGAACTGGGGTGAAGTGATAGTAATAAGTTTTACATCACTTACATTTTTTGGAGTTTTTTTGGGGTTTGTGCTTGTCGATCAGAGTAGCTACAAACTTTCTTGTTTTTTAAAGTTCCCAGGCTAGCCTAGATTTTATTGATTATTAAGTTAATCAGCACCTAGTGGACTAGGTAACTAAGATCTCTAGGTTCTATTCTTCTATAGTGTTTGCTCACCCTGATATAATGGCCGATCTAGATAAAGTGCATAGGATTGCCCTCGAGGTAGCTAAGTACATGGAGTACAAGGATAGCGAAATCCAGCCCTTTCTAGAATTTGCAGTAAGCCTGCAGGATCAATACGAGGTAGACAATTGGTTTGACAGCCGTTTAATCTTGGCATGGTCCTGTAAACAAACTGGGGAGAGTGAAGCATTCACCCGACAGTATGTAGAAGAAGTGATAGAAGATGAGAAGCAAAGGGAAAAGCAAAGACAAGAACGGGACAAGAAATTGGAAATGGAGCAACAAGAACGGGACAAGCAATTGGAAATAGAGCGCCAAGAATGGGACAGCAATTGGAAAAAGCCAAGAAAGGACAGGCTACACCAAATCAGAATGAATGAACTGGATAGCCAAATTCGGAGGATGGAAACAGATACTAAATGTAGTCACTCTACTTCCCCTTCTACTGTGCCCTTAACGGTCAACGCCCCTGCAAACCTTGCGCCCATGAAAGAAAACTTGCCTGCTAAAACCGAACCCCAACTCCAGAAAATTGACTTTCCTTTGGACTTGGATCCGAAGCCCAAACAAGGAAAGAATTTACGTCGGGACAGCAGACCTAAAGCCACGGGAAAAATTACGCAACGTTCCCAGGCATGGAAACTGCACAAAGGTGAGAGAGGTGCTAACAAGCATTGTAATACGGATTGTTCCCGTCTGGCAAGCGGCGAACCCCGAGCCTCTCACGCTCCAGACCGAGCAGCACCTAACCGACACGTGACGTCGAGAAAAGGGAGCCACACCCTATCACGTTATATTTCGCAAGATTCCCGGCCGGACAGCGAAAAACCATATGCAGAGGCGTATCCCTCCAACTCAACGATCGTAGAAAGGAGGCGCCGCTCCTCTTATCACCCTGAGCTTAAAAGGTGCAAGAATAAGTCGCCTGCTAAAAGGGTTAAACTTTCCAAACCGTTCCAAGGAACTTTGGAAAAACACACCGAGAGTTTTTTCTCGGGCACTTCGCGATCTAACGGGATCTCAAACCGTCCAGTCCTTTGCATGCAGACTGCGGAGCCTGTCAACCAGGAAGTGGATCTCGCATTGCAGGACAAAGTTCAACTGACGCCAGTAACTTCCTCAGGGGAGGGCAAAGTTGACGTTTATGATGGACACAGGGTTCCAGGCGAAGGGATCCCTGGTATTCCATTTGAGTCTCTCACACTTCTCAGGGCAGAAGACAGTGAGAAAAGCTGCCTTACTACTGTACAAGGAGCCATTGTTGAGAGCCTTGGCTCACGTCATGCTAGTAATGGGAAAGCGACTCAACAAACTCTGCAACTCGCAGATATTACCTATCTGTCTTACACGGATAGAAGCTACGGAGATCTGTTATGATTTAGTAGAACCCCAGAATGCGATCGATTACTCTTTGCTTCAGGCAGCAGAGTTTTCTCATTCAAATCGCATTATTCCAGTGGTCTCAACCCCACTGATGGACAGCAAAGTAGTCGCCTCCGCCAGGCCATTACAGAACAACTTGATCATTTCCGTTGACCAAGCCAGAGTTGTGACTGGCAAGGCAAGGAAAGCTCCAGACCCGCCTTTAGACGGCACAGGTCTGAAGATTGATCAATGCTCCCGCCGAAACAGCGGAGTAGGTGTGGAGAGGCAGAAGAAAAATGCTAGCATTTCTTCGGCCAACGACCGGCTGTATTTGCCAACTAGGGTTACACGCGCGCGGAAAACCCCGACAGACTGCAGCTATCGAGGGTTATTCAAGTCCGCGACAGGTAAACCCATAACGGAAATTAAACAGCCCGAGTCCAGCAACGATTACACTGCACATAACAGGCGGATTACCTATGCAGTGGCCAGTGAGTTCAGGCGGGGCCGAAACTCACAACAGGTGCGGATAATTTTCCGGACCATGGACAGACAAAGCAAATTGGGGAAGGAAGGTCATGTTCACACGGAAACAGATTATGTCAGTGTTCAGTGGCCTCGCAAAATCCCATTCGCTGAACGTCTATTAGACAGAGGGAAGAAAAGAAATGAACTCGGAGCTAGTCATACAGACAGACAGAAATTGGAAACGTATTTGGTTTTATGAGTATAGGATGTTCCAATGACAGGTAACAAAAGACGATGGAAAAGATAAATTACTGTCATTTTTGTCCGTATTCCTCGAACTTAAAAAGGGGGGGGGGGGTCACTTGTCACGTGAAAGATAATTTATTTTACCATCTTGTCCATAATTTGATTACTCCCTTAAATGTTCTGTTTTCCGAGACATTTTGTATTTTCGTTTCTTTCATATTCTACCTACATTTTTTCACCTTCTCAACCCCACCCGAGGTTGTTTACGCTGGCCAGCTGCGGTCAGCTAACGCTAGACGTAATGTTATCTAAACGCACCTGTTCGACCAGAGAAACATTTCTCGGGTCCGCTTTAAGTGTTAGAACGAGCCAAAGACGGTTTCTGTGAAAGAAACGGTTCGTTAGCGGCGGGTACCCTCTGTGGTCCCAACAGGGGAATTTCTCTGGTCGCTTTAAAACGTTTGATGACGAGCGGCTGGTACCCTTTGAGGCCTGGGTAACGAGTGTGATCTGTTTCAGGAGAAGATAACAATCGCGGTCAATCTTTGGGTTTTCGCCCCTTAGACAAGATAGAGCATAATGTTATGCATTTCTCTGCCTGGGGAACTTTCGCACGATTTCTTTTGTCTTACTCTAGATTACGTCTTTCGCCGAGCTTCTGTAGAAATATGCAGGCTGGGGGGGGAATTGGGGGGCGGGGGGGGGGGGGGGGGGGGAGCGTCCCTTGTGATCTATAAGAGTAGACTGGTTTTAATAGACAAAGACATTCGTAAATTTTCCTGGCCCGTAGATGACCATCATGAGATAAGGCAAACTTTAACACAGTACTAGAATGTGTTTGCCTGTGTTCTAGTCATTTTTCGGGTTTCAGGAAGACCGAATCGCTAGAGCAGACTTCAGTCAGGCGAAGAAAGTCATATACTCTTCGATCTAGAGGGTTTCTGTATACATCTAGCAACGAATCGTCAACCCCGTTCCTGAATCAAAACCCCTTTTGTCAACGCCAAGTTAAGCTCACGCAGTGCAACGGAGCCAACGCTAAATCTGGAATCGCCAAATGCAGTAGTAGCTCTCTACTCGCCTATTGGATTACCAGCCAGAGCATTGCGGCTTCCAGAATATCAAACCCGCCAGCATGCCTATAGCAGAATTCCATATCACCCGACTTTGTGTGCCTAAACGGGGCACTCAGCAAACCACAGCCAAACCAGTTTAAACAGGATTTACAGCCAAGCAGAGCCTAGCGCCGGATAAGCGCGCCTGGGACTTTTTGTCCTCAAGTGACTTCTTCTGGTGTATTTTCTGGATACTTAAAACCTCGCACGTATGAGCAGCCATCTATGGACAGGCTGTCGTTCAGTTTGTTTATTCGATCAGCAGGAGATAAATAGAGTCTTCCAGGCCACCTCGCGCAATTAGGGAGGAATCACCAATGATAGCGCCTATAGTGATTTTATTCAGGTTAATTCCATCACCCATGGAGGATATGTACGAAAAAACCACTTACTGGAGCTATTTCATATGGTCCCGAAAGCGGACGGACTGACACTCAGTTATTTCATCTCTCTGTGTTCTACAGGTTTTATGAATGGTGGTGTGTGTGTGGTTGTTGGTGTATTTTGCATATTTTGGTTATTGATGATTATTGATGTAATTTTATGTTGTTGTGATGATATGCATTAATTCCATGCTTTTTCTTCTTTAATAAAGTTTACACCTTTATTAATACGCTGTTCACGACCTTTCCATCCATATTTGTATTTTTAGCTCTTTACTATAATCTCTATGTATGATAAGAGAAAAGAGAGAGAGCAGGAGATGCTTAGACAGACATAAGTGAGTTGAGGCTTGGAGAGAGAGATCATTTGAATAAATCTTCTTCCAGGTTGTCTCAAGTCCATCTCCTATTTACACCTTATCTAAAGTGTAATCTATAACTCTGTCAGTCCACTATCCCTTGTCGATTTCACTACAGTTGTCCAACTCGACAAATACTCTACACTCCAACTCAACCACGACACAACTCTAGAAATGAAAGCCGAGAAATGGAAAATGAAGGCACAGTAACAGCTATCAGTGTTGATGACAGAAATATTCTGCTGTTGACTTCTTACCATGCCACGATGTCAAACTGTCCAGTATTTGCTCTCTTTGTCTTCCCCTATCTCTTTTTCCTTCAATCTTACCTGTTGTTACGATATATTCCAGCTTTCCTCTTCTCATAATATGCCCAAAAAAAGTGGATTGCTTCTTTCTAACTTGTGATATAAGTTTCCTTTCCGCATCTGCCTCTTTCAGGACATCCTCATCTCTCTCTTTGGCCATCCATGGTATTTATAACATTCTTCTGTAAAACCACATCTCTGTTGCCTCTAGTACCTTCCCTATTTGTTTACTAATTGTCCACGACTCACTCCCATACATCAGGATTGGTTCTATATAACAATGAAGAACTCTCTTTCTTACTTCCAATGACAACGAATTGTTGCATAAAATACTCTTCATTTTAAAGAATGCTGCTTTTGCTTGAGCTATTCTTCTCTTCACTTCTGAGTTGTATCTTCCATCCATTGTTATTAATGTTATCAGGTATTTGAATTTATCGACTTGTTTAAAAACAGTTAATTTACTTTGATAGTGCATTCTGGGGAAACCCTTTTCTTTGAGACGACCATTACTTCTGTCTTTTTGCTATTAAGGCTAAGGCTTTTTTTTCACTTTCTATCACTATTATATCAACCATTTCCTGCAGCTCCTTTTCACTTTGTGCTATTAAGACTGTATCATCAGCGAATCTCAAGTTGTTTATATTATGTCTGCCGAATGATATTCCTTGCATGTCATTATATTTTCACTGTACAGATTGAACAGATCCGGTGACAGCACACATCCCTGCCTGACACCTTTTTTACTTACTGAAACGTTCGTCTTTGGCTGCTAATTCTTACAGCTTCTGTTTGTAGCCAGTACATGTTCTTTACTATCCTCAAGTCTTTACCATCAATGTTGATGCTTTCTAAAATTTTGATAATTTCCTCATGTTTCACTTTGTCAAATGCCTTAGTGTAATCTATAAAGCACAAGTACAGATCTGTCTTCATCTCTATGGCTCTTTTTATTAATGTTCTTATAACATATTTAACATTGTTTGTGCCTTTACCTTCTACAAATCCACTGTTGCATTGTGCATAATTAAGAATATTTGGTTTTCAGAGCTATGGTAGCCTGATAAGTGAGTTTTTCCATCGCTGTATTAGTGATGGTATTGGAGTCACAGATATGTCGGTGGGTGACCATCATAGAATTATTGACTATTTCAGTAATTTCACTTCTAATATTTGCACCACTTCTTTGAACTTTCTTAACCTTACTGTGAAGATTAGCACCGCTGGTCTTAAAATAAACCTACTGGCGTTCTGTTTCCTTCTTTCTACTTCATCTCACCCTCTCAGCTGTCAAATTTCCTTTCCCTTCTCAGCTTCTACACTTGCATCAGATATATGATAAGAGGTGCTTGAAATCTTTTGCTAACGTCTTTATCCTGAACATGTTATGTCTGATGATCTTAATCACATTACACAGGTCACTCGTCAGATGGCACTCACTGTGAAACCTACTGCTACATCTGACAGACTTAAAATGTTTCTTAACTTTCTATCCTCACTGCTTGGCGGTGAAACAAATTCTATTTCGTTATCTGCCTGCTCTGATCCTGTTACCCAAGAGTTGTTTAATGATGCCTCTTTGGTAATGATAGAACTCACTTTTATGTGGAGAATCGTCTCATTTTCTAAATGGGTTGTCTTTCTCATAATGGCTTGAATGTCCAACATAATTCTGCTTGAATTCTGCTATTTCAGTACTTTCTTATTTCATCCCTCACTTTTTGATAATCTGTCATTTTTGTTGTTTATGTTTTGTTTCATATTCTATTTACATATTTTTCACCTGCTACGTTGCTACATATCACTTTCTTTTTACTTAGCGTCACAGCTCGACTACTTCAGTGGATTTTTTCTTCACAGATTATACCCAGACTATGTATTTTTTTGTTTTAAATTTAATTTTCTCCTTTGCATTTTAGTTGTTTGTTTAATATTTGAGTTGATATTCTGTCATTCTTGTTCTGTAATTTTACTTGCTTATTTCTTGTACTTTTTCCTAATTTTACCTGTATTGTTTATTTTTTCTTCTTTCTGTATTACTTATTTAACCGTTCTTTGATTTATTCATCATTTTTCTACATGCTTGCAGTGTCAGTTGTTTGCTTTCTCTTGACATGTATATATTTATTGACTTTGTTGACTGTTTGTAACTATGGCTGATGAAGGGTGAACCCTGAAATGTCTCATGTTTCCAGTGTACCGTCATTTTGTAAAGCTGATTCCGTACCATTGTTTTTTAATAATATAATTAAGAAAAAAGATAAGCTAGTAAGAATTTAAAACAAAAATTATGATATAAATATTCCACAGCTAACTAATTAGCACAATTTTACTGAGAAGTTAGGTTAGCCTTAGGACATTTTTAGCACGTAATTCAAGCTTGAGAATTTCACATATAGTCATTATGTTATTTTGCTCCCTGTGGAGCATGTGTCCACCATTCCAGCTTGTTCACTTGCAGGATACCTGCCCCAAAGTATTCATCACACTAAAAGAAAATGGAAAAGGCTAATAGAAATGAGCACAGCAAATGTGTTAATTGAAAATGCAGCATACTTTAGAAAGTAAATACAACCAATAGGAGAAGATGACAAAATTTAAACTGTATAAGCCAGAAGACATTCTAGGGCAACTGAAAAATGAGAAGTCTTGATGAAAATGTTAAAATACCTTGGAAAACAAAGTAATGAAACTTCTGGAAATAATAAATGTAAGCTAGACAGATTGCACAAAATTAGGATTATATCAGAGCTGTGTGCTTTCTGTGCTTCTCTATGGCGCGGAGAGCTGGAGAGTTTACAGAGAAGGAAATGTCGAAATTGTCCTCTTTTCACACAACATGCCTAAGAAAAATTCTCCGAATCTTTTGCCGTAATATCATCACCAACCAAGATCTGCTTACTCGGAGCAAGCAAGAGGACATGCACACCATCATAGCTGGCAGACGCTGGAGCTGGGTTGGCCATGTCCTCAGAAGAGACCCCGATGCCAACACAAGAACAGCTATGCTATGGACCCCTGAAGGAAAACGAAAGAGAGGCCGACCAAAAACAACTTGGCGGAGGACTGTGGAGGCTGAGATGCAAAGAATGAACCAGAGTTGGGGCACTGTACGAAGGATGGCCACCGACCGAGCAAAGTGGAATCAATTTGTTGTTGCCCTACAAGACGCCACCAGGCGTAATGGCCACTGACTGCTTTGACGGTCGGCGGCTAAGGATCAAAGAAGAAGAAGAATACAGATTGTAGGCTATAGTGCCACAAATATGGAAAGGATGATTATGATGTGCTGATGCCTAGAAAAGGCAAAATAAATGCTGTTGGCTACAGACCCATTTATTTCATCTGATACTATTTCATTCATTCACTACCCTTCATTTTCCCGTGTTGCAGCCTGTTACGTGCCAGCCTTCCTTTCCAGCACCATCTTTTCAAGGACTTTCCTTCTGAATGTGTTTTTAGGTCTCCCTCTGTTTCTTTTACTCTGGAGATTCCAGAACAAAGACTGCTTTGTTATGCTATCACAGAATTTCTTAAGTTTGGGTCCTTTCCACTGCCAGCATCCTTCCTACTCCTCCACCTGGTTTGTCTAGCTCAACACTGGTTATCTATTCTGTGACAGCACCCATTAATGCAAGTCTTCTTCATCTACTCTCAAACGTCTACTTGAATATTTTCAAAGAAAGCAGTGGTCAGCTTAAGGCTGTTTGTATCTCCATAGAGTTTTTCTAGGAATGGTACTGGTAACAGCCATATGTGCTTTCTCTGCTCCTCAAATTTTGGGCATCTTTGAAGCAGGTGTTCAGCAGTCATTTTACCAGTGCCACAGTTACACTCATCTGTAGTTCCCATCTTTAGCTTAATGCAAGTCTGTAACTTCTAAGTTGTTGTCTTTTTTCCCTCCGTATTTTGGCTCATTCGGCAGAACTGCTTTGATATTTGAGTTTACTCTTATATGTTGGACATGATCTATTGTGATTTCCTTATATTTCCAAATACAGTTGAAGCTATTCTGGGCATTTGTATTATTATTTGAAATCATTATCTGTTCCTCCAACTTTATATTACTGACAGCACTATATATGTATGATTTCACATCATGTAGGGAATTAGTTTACTTATTTGTAAATTGATTGAAAGATTATCATTACCAGACTTATATGGTAGCCTACCTAGAAAGAAAGTAAATTATTACACCCAAACAGACTGGCTTTGGGCAAAACAGGTCATCAGAGGATCAAACAAGAATACAGCACCCAGGTAATCTGTGAAAAGAAACGCACACTGGCAGATTGGCTGCAGTATTTGGTGGTTTACACTCAGAGCAGTTCCTGCTTGTTTTTTCATAAGTAAACATTGGACTCCAAGTTTTGAAAGAACAGCAATAATACAAAACCAGACCAAGAAAATTATTACTGGAGCAATAAATTCAACATTGAGCAAAACCAATAAGGTGACAGTTGAGACTATAGAGTACTACAGCAGGCAATGCAATGTCATACGCTCACACGCCACCCAGTAAAGACTGCATAAAAAGTATGTGGCTGAAGCATACCGGAAAGAAATGGCTTAACACATGGCAAAAGAACTTGCCCCTCTTGTGCCAAACATTGCCCCAAAATGAAAACAAAAAAGCAAGCCACCTTTAATGACAAGTAGCAGAATCCCACACTAAAACTGAAAACATGAAAATATGTACCCAGCTGCAATGAAGATCCATGTATATAACCTGACAGTTTGGTAACCAGAACCACTAGAAGTGACGAGGGAGATATATACATTAAGAGTGGACAGGAAATTGCCATCACAATTTTTTATTAGTTACTTTTTGTTTTACTCCTTGAGCTGGCCCCTTTACAAGAAGTCTGTATCAAACACTTCAAGCATCTGGTGGTGGTGGATTCTGAAGTTGTTTTACATGAATTACTAAACCTGTGTACATATATAGTAAGATAAAGGATCCCGTTACATGCCCATTGAGGCATATTGGGAATATGGTGTTAGGCCCATATTTTCTTGACCATCGGCACACTAGGGGTGACGTGGTCAGCATTACGCCAGCCGCCTTAACCTTCCCAGAGTTCTTCTGGTACCCAATTCGTGAGGCTGGGTCGACCCCGGAGCCGTTTGCGGTAGAAAAAATTCCACATCAACTGGGGATCGAACCATGGACCACCGAGCTAGGAAGTCAGTGCACTAACCACTGTGCTACCGTGGCTCCGTACATATATAGTGTCCTAGACAATTTTCCGATTTTACTGCTGAAACAGAAGTCCAGAAAAAAAATAATAAAGGTAAACTAGTAATTTGGAAGAGCAGTCAGAGTACAGCACAGATATCCTATCCAGCATAACTGTATAATGGTGCTGGCAGTGTGGCCTTCCCTAAACACCTTGAAGAAAATCTATAAATGTGTATGTTAACGTGAACAGAGACCACTTGTGTAATAGCCTATGTAAGATTGAGGCAGTCTATAAAGATAATTGTAAATGACTAAATTCCTCATATTAAACATTTTTTTGTTCTACTGTGAAACATTTTATACTCTCCAAAGTGAATTAACATAATTTTTTTTTCAGGTTGGAATGACAGCTGAATCACACGTCATTTCCTGCATTGGGGGGCAGCTTGTTGTTTGTCAAGACAGCGTTCATAATATTGTCATGCCCCTAACTGATCTGCCCATCTGTACAACCATTGCAGTTGCTGTCAGCAAGTTTGGGTTAGTTATGGCATACAAAGTAATGATGAATGGTATATCCAGTGCTGTTTGTGGTCAGAGAGTTATAGCCTTAGATGGAGACAAATTTGCTTCTGATAGTGAGAACAAAAACTCAGAGTTGAAAGTTTATCCTGTGTTCACGGTGAGCCAGCAGTTCCCCACATCATCTAGTGTATGATATGCATTATATGCCAAAGATTTGTGATCTGTTGGTATAGTTCTATCTGCCTAGACATGGTTCAGCCCAGAATAAAGCCAGTTCAGGTCATATCAAGGCAGTTTCCATAAAGTATCAGGATCTATCTTATCTTTAGATAATTCTTAAATGAACTTTAAAGTTGTACACATAAATTATGGTTGTGATAAATTATATTGTCTCTGGCATTTTATTCGTTTTCATTCAGCCATGTAAGATATCTAATTCCTTCTTGATTACAGTCAGGCATGCACCTTATAGTAGTTACTGTAATTTTTTGGGTGAGATTTCAGGTTTTTCATAAACAAAATACATGTGCTATCTCTTGCCTAGGAGGTATTTACTATATGCAGCTTCCAGCCAATAAAAATCTTTGTTGATAAGCTGGTAGCTGCCCTAAGCAATTGACTCCTAGGCAATTCTCAGACCATTGCTCCATTTTGACTCAGCTGCCATATCAGTGCTGACAGCATTACTTTAGGTTTGTTAATAATAAATCCAGAAATTCGCCTATTTAATAATTTTTTTTTTAGAACCTTTGCTTATGTATAAATGTATAAGTCACTTCTGGGGTTGCATTTAAAAATCAGTAACAAACAAACACCAGCTGAATATAAACAAAGCGTAAATGAAAATGTTTCACTTCTGTTGTTCAGCAGTCTCAGAATAGCATTTTTGCTGCATCCATTTATAGAGCTTCCTACCAGCTCCCGTCGCCTGTCATCTATCCTCTTTAGGATTCTCTTACATGCAGTTGACCAGGTAAGAGTCATAGCTAAGTCTGGGTCTTGAGTAATTCCCCCACTCTTGGTGTGCAATGCTCAACATGTTGCACCACACTGGGAATTGTGGTGTTGAGGGCTACTCTTGTGCGGCTAATCAATCCTTGAGTTTATCCAGGCAACTCAGTAACTAGGAGGTTGCCAATTTCCAGGATGCATCATGTGAAGGTGCTTGAGGTCTATGTTAGTGATAGAGCACAGTATATTTCTTCTTATTGTTTGAGGGTATTAAACAAAGAGCCAGAGATCCAGATCCCCAGGACAACCCAGAGTCCGCTGGGAGGACAACATTAGACAATCTTTGAAGGACCGAGGACTAGAATGGAACCAGGCCAGGAGGAAGACCGCCGATAGGGTAGTCTGGTGTTCTCTCTTCCAAACCTCTACACCTCACGGTAAAAGGGTGTCGTAGATTTTTGATAGGAGATTAAGACTTGGGTTGGTCCCTTCTGAATGGTTTAGAATAAGTAATGGTCACAGTGAGAGGTAGTAATAGAAATAGATTTCCACGAGTGAGATGGTAGAAATTTATAGAGGCTGTCCCGGAAATCGATAATCTCTCTCTCTCTCTCTTTCCGCCTATCTTCTACAACAGATCCAGACGAGTCAGACAGTCTATAAAAAATATATATATATATATTAATATATATATTTTACCACTCACGTGCACACACACACACACACACACAATTGACAATATGTAGACGTACACACGTGGGAGAACTATAACAATGATTATATAGATATTATAGAACGAAACTGACCGACACGCTGGAATAATTTCAAGGGAAATTTTAATTATCATCTAAAATTTCGTCACAACACATAGAAATTACATCAAAGCATACACAAATAGTCATAAAGTCAATAAAAATGCTACAAGGATAATAGACCCACAGTATGATCTTATCCCTCAAGGTACGCCCACAGTCCTGTTAGCAGAAAGTGATAGCCCCAAGAAATCAAGGATACATATGATTAGGTCTAATATTTCCTGTAGCGGAATTTGGCATCTCTTGCTTTGTTGTGAAAAAAAAATGTGTAGCGCGACACGCACGCCCACAGCGCAAACACACACACACAGCGCAAGAACAACTCATCGGGTCTTTCTTTGAAGTTTTAAGACGGGAAATGTGAATTACGGTTAAAACCAGACAATATTACTGAAGAATGAGGAAATAGCTATATAGGAATGTATGGCGGACTTTAAAAGTTTGCACTTACTGGACATTAAATTATTAACCACAAGAGAACGCCGGGTTGGAATACAATTAAATAATAATAGTTCACTAAAGGAGATGGACTATGAATTATATCCAAAAGGATATGATTCCAATATAAATAGTGTTAAAGATAATTAATATTTTTCACCTTCATCACCTCGGCTAAAAGTTAGCTAATAATCTTTAAAAAGTTATTATGAATACATGCCTAAACGGATGGCAATAAAACTTATATAGAATGAAAGCCTCAGAGGGAGAAAAGGAAATGATACATAGGAAGGAAGGATATAAGTGTGTAGTGAACAGAAGAAAAAAACAATTACAGGAAAAGCACAGATCGCCTCAAATCGCCTCAAACCGAGAGATTAAACGAAAATCTTTTTGGACTTTAGGAGGTGCTTTCTCGTACGGACGAGAGACTGAAATATAAGGACAGAGCAGCGCGTTGGAAATCACACACACACCAAATCCAGAAGCCAGAGTGAGAAACTGGAAGACAGCATCTGCAAGAAAAGTTCTATTTTCACGCTGCATGCAGGGCAGATTAAATTAAGCCAATACAGTCTCACCGTGAGCTTATAAATCCTAAGAGGGTATGTAAGTTTATTAAAGATATATGTATGACTAATATCATTTAATTTCAGATGTTATTTACAATTTGATTGTATAAGATATAATAAAAAGGGAATGACGCTAACCAGAGATAACCTTCACCGGTATTGTCAGGAAGCATAACTGTCACCGTGGTGGTGAACTCCTAGGACTGGTTGCGGCACCAATTAGTAATATGTCACAGTGCCTTGTAGTAATCTTATGTGACTGTGTGCCCTGTATATGAATATTGGCACTAATTGTTAATCAACGAACTAGGTGACTGGGGCAGACCTAGTCGTCGGATTTTCTATTTTGTCAATTTAGTCTATTGACAATCTTCCAAGTAAGAGTATATCTTAATACTGGCCATCACCGCCAGAGCTGACTATTCCTGGGAGATATATATCTCAAGCTTCCAACCTAAACTCGTTCCATCCCTTCTTGTGATGTTACTTAGTGACAACTTCGTATAGTAGTTATTTTCTTTATATCCAGTATCTTGTTTACTCTAGCACTCAACAACCTTTTAGAGACTTAACCCAACTTGAGAAACGTTCCATCAAAACAAACATTTTATTTACATCTCATAAGTTCATCATAACAGAGGCATGTGGTACTAATTCCAGGTACAAACATTTCCTAACTGTCTCTTGTATGTCCCATTCCTCCTGGGCACATTCATGTACCTATGCACATATATATATAGCTCTCCACCTGAGAACACTAACAGATATGGTTTATACCTATTTTCTTCCCTTAAGGCTATTCTATTTATTCTGGCGTCTCCTAAGCCTTTCATCAACTCTTTCCTGAGTTGGTTTCTTTCCTCTACTAATCCTGTCAGATTAGACTCATATTAATCAAAATACCATCATCTTAAAATTCATATATGCCAATCAATACATTGGGTACACCTGTTGCAATATCCTCATACTTATACCTGCTAGAGAGCGCATGTTTCATCCTGTAAATACAATCTCCCTTCAATTTCTTACTCATCTTACTTGTAGCAGTCGATATTGCAAAGTTCATTACACAATAGCCCAGCACGGCTATTAAATCCATATTCTTCTGTAAATCTTCTCAGATGCTTACTTAGTCTCATTTTATCCACCTCATAGTCAATTTTGTAGCTTCAGCTTCATTTCTCATTATCCTGCGCTCACTTAGTTGTAAGCGTCGTTAACCTTGTAATACTTTATTTCAGCTTCTGAAATCATTCTATTCAATGTCTATCAAAAGTTATGAGTCAAAGGACCTACTTACTTTGGTTTCACAGAATCCTCACAACACTCATATTTCTTACTATCACCCCTTATCACTAAGCCTATACTTTAAACACAGCTTTGTCTTTCATATGTGAATAGATTCTACTACTCTAACTAGGTCTATAGGATTCTTCAGAAGTATTCATTCTGTTTCCCACAGAAATTGAACTTGAGCCTGGCAGAAAACACATTCCTTCCACTCTACGTCCTTAACTAGGACTGCTCCTCAGAAAAATGCGACCGCTCAACAGCGTGTCCAAGTGTGTTTTCTCTCTATAAAATCATTATCAGCTGATCTGTCCTTGTTTACTGTAAATTCATTGGTTCCTCCTATTCTCCACTCAGCTGGAATATGTTCACGCTTATCCGCTGTGTAAACAACTCAGTGAAGTGTCATCCGTTGTCCTGGTAAACTTTTCACGTGCATATTTTTTTTCTCTCAACTCACTTAATCATATAAGGGAGGTAATTAACCGTTGTCTCCCTTTGCATAATTTGACTTAACCTTATATTGTCTTCTCTAAAGCTTGCTATACAATTCTTATATGTACATTTTCTAAACCATAATTACCAACTCACCAAATCTACTTAAGTGTAATTAAGCACTTTCCTCCCCTGACCTTAATATTCAGAGTCTCCTCCCTTTGATCAAAGTATTATTTCACTCATTTTATCTCCCTTTTAGCAAGACAAATAGTCTTTATTCAAATCCATTCTTATTTCTTAAACCATTTTTTTTATACTTTCCCCCTTAACCAAAACCAAATCACCGCTTATAATTCCTGCTTGAGCATTTATAATGCTCCTAGCAAAGTCAACGGTGACATACAACCCGGGGCCATACAAATGTATCCCATAGGGAGACATTTGTGTTCCATCATCTAGCAATCCCATCCTATACTTAACATACCATCATCACCGCGCCTGTATACATATTCAAAGTCTACATGTTAATAAATGTCAAAAAAAAATATTTTTTTTGAAGCGAAATGTAACGCTACCTCATTGCTGAACCTTAGCTTGAGGCATACCATCAATACTCAACCCAAAAAAAAATCATGGCTCTGCATTTATAACATCTATATATATATATATATATATATATATATATATATATATATATATATCTATATATATATATATATATATATATATATATATATATATATATACATGTTCCTATTTTCGACATGGTCACTGCCTCTGGACACAGAGGTTTGTCAGTACCTTTATATGTCTTGAAATATCTGCTGTTAATGTAATTTATCCATTATACGAGACAGATAAGCAGAAATAACTAATTAGTGGTGCATAAGTAAATATCCTAATGTGATAGTGAAAGATATGTCACTATGTCAGAGTTGATGTGCCCGACTGATTCTAGCCTTGGATGCATCAGTCAAATCCTTAACTCTGTCTAAACCTATATATACATGCACCAGTACCTTTATATGTCTTGGGGCGATAGTGAAAGATACATGTCACTATGTCAGAGTTGATGTGCCCGACTGATTCTAGCCTTGGATGCATCAGTCAAATCCTTAACTCTGTCTAAACCTATATATACATACAGTAGTACGTCAGGGTTAACAAAATATCTAACCTTAGGATGTAGAAGTAATATAGTCATGACCCTATAACTGTCATTACCATCATCTCTTAAGTAAGCAGTACCCATAATACCAATACTGCAACCAAGTTTTATCCCTTGTATCTCTGTATAACCAGTGCAGTAACAAGTGGGGACGTTCATCCTCAGTGCAACATTTGCCTATGTCCATGAGTGAAACTCCACCTGACTGCGTCTGGATCACTTCCTTTCTTCTTTTCTTTTCTCTTTTTTTTTCCTCTAGTCCTGAATACCTTTATGCCTGAAATAGGTACATTATAATGATTAACATGCATTTAATGTACTATACATATTTTAACCAATGTCAGTCTTGATCATCTGGTATGCTGCATCTTGTACCTTGGGAAGAACACTGTTAAGTTTCCTAAAACTATATGTAGTTATTCTAGTTTGTCACACTCCTAAGACTATATGTGTCTACTCTACTGTGTCACAATGATGAGTTTCTGTGTATTCACTCTAGTTTGTCACACTCTTTAAAACTATGTGTTCAATCTGCTCTATCACACTCTTAAGACTATGTGTAATCTAGTTTGTCAACTCGACTCTCTTTAAAGAAGTTAGTGAGTACTGTAAGTGTCTAAGCGTGCTCCAGTATATGAATATCAACTTAAGCTAAACACAGTGTGACTCAATTAATTAACTTAACTTTAGGTACTATGTTGGTTAGAGTACCGAATTAAACACTATAGCTGGGTTAGTGCTGCGAATTAGTACTATTGCTGGGTAAGTACTTTACGACGACTACACTAAGTTGGAGATTTGTTTTGCGAGTTCCAACAGTGTAATTTCTCTACTGGAGAGGCGACTGTCATACTGTGACGAAGTTGATATGCATTGCGATGTCGTGTTTATAGTCGCTCTGCAGGAGGTAGGGGGCGAACGAATATTTATATTTTGTTGGAAACCTAGTGAAGGTTTATGTACTTGGCGATGATTTCTTTTGAATCTTGTTCGTAGATGTTCTTGCGGTAATCGTAGCAATTTCGCTCTTGGTGGTGAATCTAGTGACGACGGTTGGTAAGGGCGTTTGGTAGCTATGCGTATTTCGGTGCTGGTTGTATCATCCATACACTCTATGTCGCTGTCTTCTCGTTCTGTTACGTCAAGTTCAGATTCCACCTGTGCTGAAGGCGTATCAATGACATTCTTGTTGTTATTTATATGCTCCGCTGTAGTGCTCTGGGTATGGTGAGCAATGTTACTTTTCGTCACTTGTAAAGACTGTTCGTCATCGCTATCTGAGCTAGAGTATGTAGGCTGGTGTTGACTGGAAGTTAACAGTGGTGACCTCTGAGTCGTATGCTCTTCTGTAAAGTTCGTACTGTGGGGGGCCATGTTTCTCGTTGCTGATTTCAAAGGTCTGTCATCTTCACTATCCCAAGTAGAATGTGTAGCCTGGTGTTGACCGGAGGTTGACGGTTGTAGTCCTTGACTCGCATGTTCTTCTGTAAAGTTGCTACCGTGGGGGACCATGTTTCTCGTTGTTGATTTCAAAGGTCTGTCATCTTCACTATCCCAAGTAGAATGTGTAGACTGGTGTTGACTGGAGGTTGACGGTTGTAGTCCTTGACTCGCATGTTCTTCTGTAAAGTTGCTACCGTGGGGAACCATGTTTCTCGTTGTTGATTTCAAAGGTCTGTCATCTTCACTATCCCAAGTAGAATGTGTAGACTGGTGTTGACTGGAGGTTGACGGTTGTAGTCCTTGACTACCATAGTATGTTTGACTTGTTATGGACGCATGAGGTTCTTCGTCTTGTGTCGATAGTGGCGTATTACTATCTCTCCCGTGTAGGCGATTGTCTCTGTATATTAATCTTTCTCTCAATTCTGCTGGTGGAATGTCATCTTCATCTTCTGAGTCTTCTCTGCAGCGAACTAAACGATGTACAGCATCTTGGAGTTGACCTGAAGTGTTACGTTGTTGTAGGCTAATGTTGTGCTCAACATTCATGTCGTTTTCTTCACGTGAAGTACTTAATGTCTCTGTGGAATCATAATAACTCAACGTGACCTTTCGTATTGGTCTGCTACTGTATAAGGCTGGCGGAGCTGTAGGGCGATGATCATCTTTTTTCATCTGTGATGCGTGTGCTTTGACGGTTATGTTCTTCTCCTCATGCCATAGTCTGTAATTAACGGGTGTTGTCTGTTCTACTATTTTATATCCATCCAGCCATCGTGCATCCAACTTATTATCTCTAACGTTCTTCTTGTAATATACTTTATCTCCGACTTTGAATTGCTCTAACTTCGCTCTTTTGTCATGCTGCTTCTGCCATTTCTTGAAGGCTTTCTGTGCATTACTGTTTGCTATCTGATGTGCTCTGTGCTTTTCTTGTAGTATAACTTCTATAGGATCTTCACCTTGATATTTCTTTTGGGGTTGCAAAAGATTATCTAATGGGAACATAGGCTCACGTCCATATAGCATGTAGAACGGAGATAGTCCTGTCGTCTCGTTTATGTTTACTCTTATCGCTTCAAGAGCTTGATTGATATATACGTCCCAATATTGAGCATTGCCTTGTATATATTTAGCAAGGATATCATGCAATGTAGCATGCATTCTCTCATTTCGTCCGTTTGCCTGCGGTCTATAAAAAGTGCTAGTCGTATGCTGAATATTCAAAGTCCGAAGTGTCTTCTTAAAAGGGTTGCCTACAAATTGCTTTCCATTGTCCGTGATGATTCTTTTAGGACAACCATGTCTTGGTACAAATTCTTGTAGGAAAAACTCTGTCACTGTCGCTGACGTTATATTCTTAAGAGGATAAGTTTCAGGCCATACTGAATATTGATCAACAATATGTAAAAGGTATGCATTTCCAGATTGCGTAACAGGATATGGACCAGAAATGTCCATACTTATAACTTCCATAGGAAAATGAGATGATTTCATTTCCTGTAAAGGAACTTTAGTTGGTCTCATATTTCTGATTCTGCATACCCTACAAGTACCAACATATTCAACTATATCTTTGTACATAGACTTCCAATAGTATCTTTTCTTGATTATATCAATGGTTTTATCTCTCCCTACATGTCCATTATTATCATGAAACTGCTCTAGTAGTTGGGGTATTATTGATTGTGGAATTACTTTCTGTAATCTCCCCTCTTGTTTCTCATCAATATGATATAGTAGTTGATCATTGGGCAAGATTATAAACCGTTTAAGCGACGTAGGTTTCGTTTGCACCTGTTTGATGATCTTAAGAATTTCGGGATCTTTTCTCTGCTCAGTATGTACATCAAGTGTATCTACATCTGTTGTTTGCTGCGTGCCGTTATCTGTTATGGTAGTGGTATTCCCATCATCTACTCTGTTGGAATTTATAATGTTAATTTCCTTTGCGTTGTCGTTGATATCTGTAGACGCAATTAGATCATCTTCCAGTATAGTACTAGGTTGTGGCGTTCGCGAAAGGAGGTCTGCACACGTATTTTGAATACCGGGAATGTATTCAATTTTTGTATCATATGATTGTAGGTTCATAGACCATGTTTGTAACTTTTTTTGGCTGCTCCTGCGTCTTAGTAAGCCAATTCACTAATGGTTGATGGTCTGTTCTGATAGTGAGTTTAGTACCTCTGATATAAAAATCAAGTTTTTGTATCGCGTAATGTATAGCAAACGCTTCCTTCTCCGTTGTCGACCATCGTTTCTGAGTTTTAGAGAGAGCGTGTGACACGAATGCTATAGGCATTTCATTAGGGATTTCTGGTATAATGGGTGTCTCATTCTCTTCCCTGAGTTGGACTAAGCAAGCGCCTATTGCTGTATCTGAAGCATCTGTATACAAGATCATTGGACGAGATATATCCGGATGTGCAAGCAGTGGTATCTTTGTAAGTGCTTCCTTAAGATAATCAAAGGATTCTTGGCATTCTTTTGTCCACCTAAATCTTGAATATTTCTTGGTAAGTGCAATGAGTGGTTCAGCAGCCTTGGAGAAATTAACGACGTGACGTCTGTAGTATCCGCAACAACCAATATACGCTCGTACCTGCTTCACTGTTGTGGGAGCGGGCATGTTCCTTATTGCTTCCACTTTATCTGTATCAGGGCGAATACCTTCTTTATTCACTATAAACCCTAAGTATTTAGTTTCCGTCTTTAGGAACTCGCATTTACTTAGTTTGAGTTTAACCTGGTGGTGTCGTAGGCGATCAAAAACTTGTTCAACCTTGTATAGGTGGTCATCCACAGTACCTGATGTGTGAATCAATACATCATCAATATAAGCTAATGCGAAAGAATGCATTCCTTGTAGGACTTCATCCATCAACGCCATATATGTCGCGGGACTTCCTTTCAACCCAAAAGGCATAACGTTCCATTTGTAACTACCCATGTGTGTACAAAACGTTGACTTTTCTTTCGCTGCTGGTGTCATAGGAATGCACCAAAATCCTGAGCGTGCATCCAATGTAGTGAAATGTGTGGAGTGTCCAAGTGTTGCCAAAATATCATCTATCCGTGGCAATGGATACGAAATCGTTTTTGTAATTCTGTTTAACGCTCGATAATCACAGCAGAATCTACTCGTTCCGTCTTTCTTGGAGACAATCACTATTGGTGACGACCATGCTGATCTCGATCTCTCTATAACTCCTGCATTCAACATGTCATTTATAGCTTTCTCTACTATTTGCCTGTTTTTTAATGGAGTGTGGTATGGTTTCAAACTAATGGGTTCTTCTGTTGTAGTTTGAATGTCCATATATACTGTATTAGTTCTACCTAACTCCATATCTGTTAATGCAAACACGTCCTGGTGTTTAGTAACAAACGTAGTGAGTTTGGACTTGTGTTGATCATCTACTTTCAACGTGGCTAAAAGCTGTGCCAACCGATCTGGTGGATCATTCTGTCTATGGGACTCATTATCTGTCCAAGGTATTTTAAAACATATGTACTATGTTCTTCATCTCTGTGGAAATTTGTTCTTTCTTGTTCTGTTTTAGGACAATTAAAAGGTCTGAAACATCTGGACTTTGTTCTCTGCGACATTGATTGACTTATATATTTCCCATTGGGTCTCTGCCATGGAGTATGCTCTTTCTCCTCATTATATACATTGCCTCCATTCTGTCGTTTACTACGACTATATTCAAAGGGACTTGCACATCTAAACTGGTACCTCTGATACAGTGGTTTATTCGAGTATCTCATATAGGGTTTCCGCCTTGGAGTATGCTCTTCCTCTGTATTACCAATATGATTGTTATTTTGTCGTTGACCACGAGTATTTTCAAAGGGCTTTGTTGAGGTTGGTAGTGCATGGTGAGTAACAAGATTAACATAAGTAGCTTGACCTGTGCTACCATCTGTTCTTCTGTATATACCATCCTGTGTTTTTCTTTGTATCACTTGATTCACTTTTCGTAGATAACTATAATATTCGTCTTCCTTCGCACTTGCATGTATGTGTTCAGGTTCTTCTCTGCTAGGTTTTTTATACAATGTGCCATTCATCTTATCTCTATGTAGTGTTTGTTGATCTCTCTGTTTTTCATTCTTCCACTGGTCTCCAATTCCATATCTATCCACTCTATTTAATTGACTCTTCTCCCTTATTGTTCGTGTATCATTCCTGCCTCCATATCTGTTATTGAGTTGGTTGACCTCTGTGCTCTGCCGACAAAAGTTTCTGTTAGGGTCGGAAGGGTAACCTAAGGTATTATTTTGCCATGTGCGTGACATAAGGGTGTGCTGGTTTTGATTGCAACTAACTTCAGGTGTTTTCCCATTCTTGGTGGTATTCAAAGACGATCTTTGTACTTTGGCGACTATAGTACCTCTGTGTATCGTTGTAGCCTGTCCTGACGTGTTTATAATCATGACAGGGAAGTCACGTGAGGCTGAAACTTGTGCTATACCTTCAGTAACAAACATGAGGGGTTCATCATTTATATCCTCATTTTCCAAAGGTTCAATTTGTATTGACTGTCCTTTCTTGATATAACTAGAGCTCTTGACTCGTCCTCTAGCTATCACAAGTGTGTTAGGCTGTACTGTGACTGGAGTCGTCAACCGCACCAAAGATGCTATGTGTATATCGTCTTGTAGTTGTATGTACTCCCCATTAATATTGATCTTGTTGAGGTCAAAATATATCCTAGCATTGTGAGCAGTAAGAAAATCTCTGCCTAGAATAAAATTTCTGGACATCCCACGTGTAATTATGAAAGGATGTGTGATCAGTTGTTGTCCTATGTGGAATTTGATGTATGCTGTACCACAAGACTTCAGAGATTGTCCCGTCACTGATGCCATAAACGTTTTTGAAGGTCTGAAAGTTACCAAGTGTTTGATCTGCTTGTACAGCTGCTCTCTAATCAAACTTATTGAAGCGCCAGTGTCCACAAGTGCGCGATAATTTTTGTCATGGATCTTGATCAGGCATGAGCTAGGATCTGGAGTAATATTTATGGAATGAATTTGTTGCTGCTGTGTCTCTTGCTGAAAAGGTTTTTGATGTGACACCATGTTGTTATTATTTATGTTTTTGGACCTTCGATGAAGGAAGCTGTCTTCATTTACTTTACGGTCATCACTAACGGTCCTACTTAGTGATTGACCGTTCCATTTTCCTGGTTATACTTTCGTGCTTGTCTGGCTCTGAAGTTGGATGGTGTATACGCTCCTCTAAAGTTTTGGTTATGTCCTCGCGTACTATCATAACTACTCTGTTGTGGAACATTATAATACTGCTGGTGCCAGCGAGGATGTTGTTGTCGGCACTCAGGGGCTATGTGTCCTCTACAACCGCAACTAAAACAAGTGGGAATATTCACCTGCTGTATACTCTGCTGCCTATGAAAATGTCGAGGATAGCTTGTGTTCACCTGTCTCTGGTTTTCCGTCCGGCTTGGGCGACGCCAACGAGAACGGGAATGTCCAATCTCCATCGGCTCATGTTCTGTCTGTGCCTCGACTGTTGGTTCTTGTTCGATACATTGATTAAACCTCGTTTGGACATTTTCTTCTGTAATCGCTATCTGGATCGCCTCATTTATTGTATTGGGATCCTTACGAATCATATGAGTTTTTTGTACTACTGCCCAACAGTCCGTCAATAAAAATTCCTACCAGATGTTTCTCAAGGTCCGGTGATGCTGTCAATCCATTCAGGAATGCCTCCTCCGCCAAATTTAATAATTTCTCTGCATAGGATTGTATAGGCTCGTTACGTTGTTGTTTGATGCGGCGAAGCAATGACCATGCATGTTCCGTATTTGTAATGTCACTATAGCGTTTCGTTAGCTCTTTCTTCAATGACTCATATGTCTCACTTGGATATGTATTATCACGTCTCCTTAAGAAATCCGTAACAAGAGCGTCAGACGAGAAATATAGTATCTTCTTCCGTTCCATATCTGTGCTTGCATTTATCATAGTGGCAAATCTGTCTGCATCCTTCATCCATTTTCTAAATTCTTTCGAGTCTCCTTTAAATGGGGTTATCACTGATCTAATCTGATTATATTTTGCATATAAGTCAACATTATATAGCGTTTCAGTAATACTCTTAAGAGCGGCCATTGTTGGTTCTTGCTCCACAGGTGGTGGAACAAATATGGAATGTTGTTGTTGTTGCTGTTGTTGTTGGTATTCCATCTCTCCTTGTGATGTAGCCATGTCACTTTAAGAAGGGTTGGTCACGGCGCCAATTAGTAATATGTCACCGTGGTGGTGAACTCCTAGGACTGGTTGCGGCACCAATTAGTAATATGTCACAGTGCCATGTAGTAATCTTATGTGACTGTGTGCCCTGTATATGAATATTGGCACTAATTGTTAATCAACGAACTAGGTGACTGGGGCAGACCTAGTCGTCGGATTTTCTATTTTGTCAATTTAGTCTATTGACAATCTTCCAAGTCAAGGTTAACGACGCTTACAACTAAGTGAGCGCAGGATAATGATAAACGAAGCTGAAGCTACAAAATTGACTATGAGGTGGATAAACTGAGACTAAGTAAGCAGCTGAGAAGATTTACAGAAGAACATGGATTTAATAGCCGTGCTGGGCTATTGTATAATGAACTTTGCAATATCGACTGCTACAAGTAAGATGAGTAAGAAATTGAAGGGTGATTGTATTTACAGGATGAAACATCCAGATAGCGATTACAGAAGAAAATGTCCAAACGAGGTTTAATCAATGTATCGAACAAGAACCAACAGTCGAGGCACATACAGAACATGATCCGATGGAGATTGGACATTCCCGTTCTCGTTGGCGTCGCCCAAGCCGGACGGAAAACCAGAGACAGGTGAACACAAGCTATCCTCGACATTTTCATAGGCAGCAGAGTATACAGCAGGTGAATATTCCCAATTGTTTTAGTTGTGGTTGTAGAGGACACATAGCCCCTGAGTGCCGACAACAACATCCTCGCTGGCACCAGCAGTATTATAATGTTCCACAACAGAGTAGTTATGATAGTACGCGAGGACATAACCAAAACTTTAGAGGAGCGTATACGTCATCCAACTTCAGAGCCAGACAAGCACGAAAGTATAACCAGGAAAATGGAACGGTCAATCACTAAGTAGGACCGTTAGTGATGACCGTAAAGTAAATGAAGACAGCTTCCTTCATCGAAGGTCCAAAAACATAAATAATAACAACATAGTGTCACATCAAAAACCTTTTCAGCAAGAGACACAGCAGCAACAAATTCATTCCATAAATATTACTCCAGATCCTGAAAATCATCTGAAATCATTCTATTCAATGTCTACCAAAAGTTACGAGTCAAAGGACCTACTTACTTTGGTTTCACAGAATCCTCACAACACTCATATTTTTTACTATCACCCCTTATCACTAAACCTATACTTTAAACACAGTTTTGTCTTTCATATGTGAATAGATTCTACTACTCTAACTAGGTCTATAGGATTCTTCAGCAGTATTCATTCTGTTTCCCACAGAAATTGAACTTGAGCCTGGCAGAAAACACATTCCTGCCACTCTACGTCCTTAACTAGGACTGCTCCTCAGAAAATGCGACCGCTCACCAGCGTGTCCAAGTGTGTTCTCCTCTATAAAATCATTATCAGCTGATCTGTCCTTGTTTACTGTAAATTCATTGGTTCCTCCTATTCTCCACTCAGCTGGAATATGTTCACGCTTATCCGCTGTGTAAACAACTCAGTGAAGTGTCATCCGTTGTCCTGGTAAACTTTTCACGTGCATATTTTTTTCCCTCAACTCACTTAATCATATAAGGGAGGTAATTAACCGTTGTCTCCCTTTGCATAATTTGACTTAACCTTATATTGTCTTCTCTAAAGCTTGTTATACAATTCTTATATGTACATTTTCTAAACCATAATTACCAACTCACCAAATCTACTTAAGTGTAATTAAGCACTTTCCTCCTTTGACCGTAATATTCAGAGTCTCCTCCCTTTGATCAAAGTATTATTTCACTCATTTTATCTCCTTTTTAGCAAGACAAATAGTCTTTATTCAAATCCATTCTTATTTCTTAAACCATTTTTTATACTTTCCCCCTTAACCAAAACCAAATCACCGCTTATAATTCCTGCTTGAGCATTTATAATGCTCCTAGCAAAGTCAACGGTGACATAACCATTAATTGGTTAGCCAAATATATCATGGCTAATTCTTGCCTGGAAGCTTACGACATACCAGCAAGTACATAAGTGACTTGGCATCCATGAATGGAAGGCAAAGGTTATATCGTACCCATGTATCATAACATGTGATTTATTCATGTATTTTGTTAATTCTGCACAGTATACATTATCTTATCATGCTATCTCTGTAACATACTACCATGATTCATTCATTTATATACAAACACTGAAGACATGGTCGCATCATGAACAGCAGTGGGTGGTGAGATTGTTGGAACACCATGGCCACCTATTACCTTTTGTTCCAGGTTTTTATGATCAACGTTTACGATCATTCCTGATCGAGAAACTAAAGACTAGAAGACTGTTGATCCTGCTAACTGAAGCCTAGAGGTCAACCAATCTTCAACACCTTAGTCCCCCGTAGTTATAGGGCGGGCTGAAGGACAGTCTGTGTATTCAAGTGTGTCTCAGGAACCTTGAGCATACGTGGCTAACATAAGATGAGTTTTATGTGTATCCATCCAACAAATCATGTGAGCAGTTTCTAAAACGACTGTCTATGATGAGAACTAGATAGCCAGAGATATCAAAGAAATACTGTGACAAACTTTTGTGTAATTTCAGTGGAAGATAAATCCAAGCCTTTTTCTATTACTTAATTTAATTTATAATTATAAATAATCATTCATTTTACCATCTTCCAACACCCATTTCTCATTACAAGAATATATAGATGTACATAATAAATTATGAAATTGTACTCGTTTGACTTGTTAAATTTTTAACTGTTAAATTTTGAGTTACTGTTTCTAATTTAATTATAATATCACATACGGTTACTATAGCGAAAGTAGCAACTTATACTTCTGTAGCCTAAATCTGTTGTCCAGCTCAAAGTATTCACAGCTGTAACTCACTTGTGATACCAGTGTACGAAGTAAATAGGAAACGCTCACAAGGTTTTAAGGATTTGTCTTGTTCAAAGTAATTAATTGATTTTAATTAAGTTAGTTGGTTAGTGAAGATAAAATTATATACCCTCTGGTAAGTAAGAATCATGGCTGAATTGGTGAAGTTTAGAGCTGCGATTATGCAAGAAGGAAAAGACTTGGGTATGACAGGAGATGCTCTAATTCGACATATCACAACTGAAGTGGATAAATATTTAGATAGAGAGACTAAAAGAATGGAAGCTGAAACTGAAAGAGAGACTAAAAGAATGGAAGCTGAAGCAGAGAGAGAAGCCAAAAGAATGGAAGCAGAAGGTAAGAAATTAGAAGCAGAAAGAGAAGAGAAGAGACTAATGTTGGAAGCTGAAGCTGAAGAAAGAAGGTTACAAAGAGCTCATGAGTTAAGTTTGAAGGAACTTGAACTCCAGGGAGCAGCTAGCAATCATGGTGCTAGCTCACCTCACTCTGAGAGTAGCTCCAACCATAGCACGGCAAATGGAGCCATGAGTTTCCACCTGGATCCATTTATTGAAAAGGAGGACGCCATTGTTTCGTACCTGGATAGATATGAGAGATTGGCCTCTACCTATGGATTGGAAAAGGAAAAATGGAGCCTTAAACTATCTCAGGGGCTGAGGGGAGTTTCATACGATGTTCATTTAAAACTCTCAAAAGAAGACCAGGAAGATTATGAAATCTTAAAACAAGCTTTACTGGTTAGGTACGAAAAGAATTCTGAATCTTATATAAAGAGATTCCGAACTGCTAAGCTACTTCCAGGAGAAAACTATCCTCAGTTTTCTGCCAGATTGGAAACTTATTTGACAAAATGGATTAGCTTAGGAAAATGTCAAGATATAAAAGAAATGGTCATGATGGAACAACTGAGAGAATCCATGCCTCAAGAAATGAGAAAATTTCTTATGGACCAAGGAGCAGAGAGATTGGAAGATATTTTAACCATGGCTGAGAGATATCAAGCAGCTCAGTCAGAAGTATCAGGAAATAAGAAGAAACAGGGTGAGAACTTCAAACCTTCACAAAACTTTACCAACTACGAACACAGGGACAATTCCAACAAGAACAAACACAGAACTGATTATAAAGACAAAAACCCTCTAGGATTAGATAAGAAACCTTCAAGAAAGGAAGGAAAGTGGTGTAAATCTTGCCAAATGAGTAACCACAATACTGCAGAATGCAGACGGAAAAACCCTCCTCATCACGCTGCATGCCTTACAACAGGAAACAAGGGAAGGAAGGACCTGGCAGATAGTCAGAAGGATCTCCATCATCCCCCTGTCTGTGAGGAAGTGACCTTGAATGGCACCCAAGTACTGTGCTTATATGATACAAGCTTGGACTTTGACTCAGTAGTGTGCTCTTCTCTGGTGAGTCCTGAACAGATAACCACAGAAACAGTGGAAATCAGAGGACCAGTCAAGGGAGCAGGAACCACGACACTGCCCATAGCCCGAATCAACATAAGATCTCGCTATGTGGAAGGAGAGATCAAAGTAGCAGTGATGGACAACCCTATCTACCCATTAATACTGGTATGTAGATATGTCTTTCTAGGAGAACCTATAAGACCCATAGTGATGGCAACAGTCCAGACCAGGGCAAGTTCTAAGAAAGAGGAGGAGACTATCATCAATACTCATCCAGAAGAGATGAGAAAGGCTCAAACCGCTGACAGTACATTGAAGCCTTGCTTTGGCAAATTATCTAAAAGCCATAACCCTCCAGAGAAAGGAGACTTATATATGAAAAATGGACTACTATATAGAAAAGCTGGAAAGGACCTAAAGGACATGGACAGCTTGTAGTGCCAAAATCATACAGGGAGCAGGTTATGAAGCTAGGACATGCTATACCCTTCAGTGGACATATGGGAATAGGGACCACTGGACAACGGATAGCCTGTCACTACTTTTGGCCAGGGATCACAGAGGACATAAAGAGGTATGTGAGATCCTGTCCAGAATGCCAAAGAGTAGCTCCTAAACATAGGACTGCACCAGCAACACTGGGAGAAATGCCCATTATGGGAACGCCCTTCGAACGTGTTGCCGTGGATATTGTTGGACCCCTCAGTAGGACCAAGAAGAGGAATGCATATGTCTTAACCTTGGTCGATACTTGCTCTATGTGGGGAGAGGCAGTAGCAATGTCATCGATAGATTCGAAACATGTGGCAGAGGCACTGTTAACAATATTCACCCGATTAGGTTTCCCACATCAAATATTGACTGACAATGGTTCTCAGTTTAGGGGAAAGCTAACACAAGAAGTATTCGGGTTATTTCAAGCTAGATATTATCACTCTAGCCCGTACCATGCCCAAGGGAATGGTCAAGTAGAGCGGTTCAATGGCACGATCATTTCAATCCTTAGAAAGTTGGCTAACGAGAAACCTGAAACTTGGGACACATACTTACCCTCAGCACTATTTGCCTATAGGGAAGTCCCACATAACTCCACAGGATTGGCTCCAGCTACGTTGTTGTTTGGACGACCAATCAAAGGTCCACTGGAAGCATAGTTGCGGTCATGGACTGATGAAAAAGCAGAAGAAACCGTGACTTCTTCATACTGTGGTAGGGTGGGCGAGATGGTGATGATGATGATGTATTGTGATGTGTGATCACTCTCTTGCTACACTCGCACCGAGCCGAACAACAATAAAACTCTTGATTCTAGAGGCAGGGACTATATTTATTTTTACAGCCCATTCAGTGACAAAGCAAACATTAAACAAATAAACTAGCGAACATAACACCAAACCAAACAAACAAAACACCCAACAGTGCCCGATGCTAATGTGCTCAATGCATTTACAGTTTGGCTCTGTCGTCTGTTCTCTCTGGCGGCTGATACTAGGAAAGGTCCGCTGGTAGCTCGCTATCTCTTTTTATAGGCACTAGGCTAATCACTCACTTTACTGCGCTAGGCGTATTAATCTTGACTACTTAAATATCACTCGCGATTATCGCTTAGGAATAGCGAAAACACAAATAAAACTTACAGCTATTTAATATAACACAATTCTACACCACAACTTAATTTAAATGCATTATTATGGCATTTTCATCAATCTTCTACTTCAGATTTTTTTCACAACCCAGGCTCGCGCCGTCACGTGATCTGACAGTCACGTGGGCCGACCGAAAATATATGGGCGACAAACATGCCTTGAACTGAAGTGGGGGTGGGGCCTCAGGGGTGTCTTCCCGGCCCATCACATATCTCCCTCCTGATTTTGTTGTCGTCCCGACAACATCACCACCTCTGGCGCTTCGATCGTAGCCTCTTAGATCGTTGGTGCTGCGTATGACTCTTTCTCTGCGGCGATGCTTTGGGCTGAGCTTCTGTCATCGGTACAACCCGGCTGGGGACTGTCTTGGTCGACATGTCCCTAGTTGTGCTTTGTCGGGCTGGCAGTTGCTGTGGTCTAGAATATTCGCCTACTTGTGCCGCGTTGCTGCTGGCTTGTGACATCTGCTTGCCAGTGCATGTAGCTGTCGAATCTGTAGGGGGATCGCTCTTGACGTGTTCTGCACTCATTTTGTGTGGACGGTGGCTTACATTCCCCACAGTCTGCTTTTCATGTGTCTCCTCCTCTGAACCTTGACTTGCACTCCCTCCTCTCTGCTTAAGACGAGTTTCCTCCCCTAAACCGACTACCAATCTTCTCGGCTCCCTTAGGGTGACAGTTGTCACGGTCATCTCTTGGCTTGCACCCGGAAGGAAACCTGGTTGTGGTAGCACGTCTCGGGAAAGAGCTCTTTGAGGGACAGGCGGCTATCAAATGTTCAGTTGACTTGCATCGAAAACATCTCTTCGGAAGCGGGCCTTGAGGGCACTTGGCTGCCATGTGGTCTGACAAGTCTCCACAATTGTAGCATCTTATCTTTCTGGGCTTCCTCTGTGCCATGGGTCGCTTTCTGCTGCCCTTACACTCTTGACCGCCAATGCCGCATACATAAATTGCTTCCATGCCCTGGACCGATGGTTTGCTGTCAAACTCTACTCTCTCATTTCTCGCCAGACTCCGGAATCCCTTTCTGAAGATCTTGGTCTGATGTACAAATACATCAATACCTCCATCATCTGGCGTGATGAATCCCCATCCCCTGCGGACACTGTACCACTTGCAAACTCCTTTTCGCCTTGTCGGTGCAGCTGCACTGGTCGGTACTGTCAGCTCACTGCTTTCGTTAACAACAGCTTGACTCTCACATACCAGAACATGCACCTCCTCGTCGTGCTTTGGCTGTTCCCGTGGACACACCTCCTTGTCTTGCGTTGGCTGTTCCCGCGGACACACCTCCTCGTTGTGCTTTGGCTGCTTCCGCGGCTGGCATGGTGCTCTCTTTCTCTGCACCTCCTCTTGTGCTGGCGAACTGGACTCTGACATCTGTGCTATCTGGGATTTTAGGAAGGATAACTCTGCTCTGAGTGCCTCCTCCTCCTTCTTAACTTCTGCACTTGCTATCTGGACCCGTGTCTCAGGCTTTTTACTTCCACCATAAACAGCATATTCCCAAGGGAAATTCCTGTTCACCTCACTGACTTGTGGTTGCTCGCTGTAGGCTTTTTTTACAATTTCCAGTAACTTCTCAGGGCTGGCCTTGGCTCCACCTTGTATCCGTAACTCTCTAGATACCATTGGTGTAACGTTGTTCCATATCATGTCTAACTTGTCTTCTGCGCAAAAAGGCGCCACCTTCCACGCGGCTT
This sequence comes from Oreohelix idahoensis, assembly GCA_024509875.1. Taxonomy (NCBI): domain Eukaryota; kingdom Metazoa; phylum Mollusca; class Gastropoda; order Stylommatophora; family Oreohelicidae; genus Oreohelix; species Oreohelix idahoensis. The sequence continues at coordinate 224,406 of JAMPIV010005771.1, forward strand.
CCACATCCTCCACAAACTCTTGCCAAGTGGGTCTCCCCTCTCCACTAAATAACCTTATCTCTGGCTCCTCCACGTACAGTACCTTCATATGCGCATTAGCCATCTTGCTGCAGGAATGCACTGCTGGGTGTTTACACTATTTGTTCGTTCGCTGTTTGCTCGGTGTCACTGTCTGCCTTATCCTGCCGACGACGCCAATTGTGGTAGGGTGGGCGAGATGGTGATGATGATGATGTATTGTGATGTGTGATCACTCTCTTGCTACACTCGCACCGACCCGAACAACAATAAAACTCTTGATTCTAGAGGCAGGGACTATATTTATTTTTTACAGCCCATTCAGTGACAAAGCAAACATTAAACAAATAAACTAGCGAACATAACACCAAACCAAACAAACAAAACACCCAACAGTGCCCGATGCTAATGTGCTCAATGCATTTACAGTTTGGCTCTGTCGTCTGTTCTCTCTGGCGGCTGATACTAGGAAAGGTCCGCTGGTAGCTCGCTATCTCTTTTTATAGGCACTAGGCTAATCACTCACTTTACTGCGCTAGGCGTATTAATCTTGACTACTTAAATATCACTCGCGATTATCGCTTAGGAATAGCGAAAACACAAATAAAACTTACAGCTATTTAATATAACACAATTCTACACCACAACTTAATTTAAATGCATTATTATGGCATTTTCATCAATCTTCTACTTCAGATTTTTCACAACCCAGGCTCGCGCCGTCACGTGATCTGACAGTCACGTGGGCCGATAGAAAATATATGGGCGACAAACATGCCTTGAACTGAAGTGGGGGTGGGGCCTCAGGGGTGTCTTCCCGGCCCATCACAATACCAATACATCAACGAGTTGACATCTCGATTGAAAACAAGTTGGAAACTGGCAAATGATAACTTGAGACAGGCCAGGAGGAAGCAGGCTGCTTACTACAATAAAACAGCAAAAGATAGGGAACTTGAGGTGGGAGAAAAGTTCTGTTACTGTTGCCCAGCAGCAATAATAAATTGCAAATTGGATGGCAGGGACCCTGCGTCACATTGGAACAACTTTCCAGGACCATCTATAAGATTGACAAGAAAGGAAAGGAGAAGGTGTATCATGTCAACCTTCTTAAAAAGTATTATGACAGGGAAGCATCAGAAGTTGCACATATCATGACCCTGGTCATTGCAACAGAAATGCAGGATGAAACAATTTCCTCCATGGAATACCCCCTAACAACTACGGAAAGCTATGCTCAGGTTAATGTGAGTGAACATTTAACTCTGGAGCAGAGGAAAAAGGTTCAGGAGGTGTTAGAAATCCATGCTGAGGTACTCACAGATAAGCCGGGTGTACTAATCTGTTAGAGTATGACATGACGATTACTGACCCTACACCAGTTTGTATGCGGACATACCCTATACCTTATGCTAAAGGACAGGCACTCAAGGATGAGATTGACTATCTCTTAAAAGAGAAAATTATTTCAAAGTCTGAATCTCCCTACAGCTCAAGTGTGGTGCTATTAAGGAAGCCTAGTGGTGAACACAGGTTATGCATTGACTATAGGAAACTAAATGCTATCACTGAATCTCAGGTAGACCCATTACCTGACACCAATCAGTCGTTTGCTACATTGAATAAGGCTCGGTATTTTTCAAAAGTAGATCTAAGCAAGGGATACTACCAAATACCAGTGAAACTAGAAGTTAGGAAACTGTTAGCCTTTAGTACACCGGAGGGACATTACGAGTTCAATGTACTCCCATTTGGTTTAAAGAATGCTCCAAGTATCTTCTCCAGAATGATGAGGAAGTTGTTGGAACCATTACAAAATCCTCATATCACCAACTTCATGGATGATATTCTGATTGCTACCACTACATTCGAGGAACACGTAGTAGCACTCTCCATGTTGTTAGATAGACTGAGAGAAACGGGATTGACAGCACGTCCAACTAAGTGTCATATTGGATGTGAGACATTGGAATTTTTAGGTCACACTATCTCTACAGGGCAAATGTCTCCTGACCCAAAGAATGTAGAGAAAATGAGAAAATGTGAGATACATTCCAGGACGGGACAATCTTGGACCCGATTTTTTAAGTCGTCATCCTATCAAAGCAGATATAGAGAAACAGAAAAGTAAGGAGAAATTGCAGCATGAGTTATCAAAAAGTTAACTGTGCATGCACTGTTTTAAAGCACTGTAGCGGAATTTGGCATCTCTTGCTTTGTTGTGAGAAAAAAAAATGTGTAGCGCGACACGCACGCCCACAGCGCACACACACACACACACACAGCGCAAGGACAACTCGGCGGGTCTTTCTTTGAAGTTTGAAGACGGGAAATGTGAATTACGGTTAAAACCAGACAATATTACTGAAGAATGAGGAAATAGCTATAAAGGAATGTATGGCGGACTTTAAAAGTTTGCATTTACTGGACATTAAATTATTAACCACAAGAGAACGCCGGGTTGGAATACAATTAAATAATATTAGTTCACTAAAGGAGATGGACTATGAATTATATCCAAAAGGATATGATTCCAATATAAATAGTTTTAAAGATAATTAATATTTTTCACCTTCATCACGTCGGCTAAAAGTTAGCTAATAATCTTTAAAAATGTATTATGAATACATGCCTAAACGGATGGCAATAAAACTTATATAGAATGAAAGCCTCACATGGGGAAAAGGAAATGATACATAGGAAGGAAGGAAGGATATAAGTGTGTAGTGAACAGAAGAAAAAAAACTAGTACAGGAAAAGCACAGATCGCTTCAAATCGCCTCAAACCGAGAGATTAAACGAAAATCTATTTGGACTTTAGGAGGTGCTTTCTCGTACGGACGAGAGACTGAAATATAAGGACAGAGCGGCGCGTTGGAAATCACACACACCAAATCCAGAAGCCAGAGTGAGAAATTGGAAGACAGCATCTGCAAGAAAAGTTCTATTTTCACGCTGCATGCAGGGCAGATTAAATTAAGCCAATACAGTCTCACCGTGAGCTTATAAATCCTAAGAGGGTATGTAAGTTTATTAAAGATATATGTATGACTAATATCATTTAATTTCAGATGTTATTTACGATTTAATTGTATCAGACATGATAAAAAGGGAATGACGCTAACCAGAGATAACCTTCACTGGCATTGTCAGGAAGCATAACCATTAATTGGTTAGCCAAATATATCATGGCTAATTCTTGCCTGGAAGGTTACGACATACCAGCAAGTACATAAGTGACTTGGCATCCATGAGTGGAAGGCAAAGGTTATATCGTACCCATGTATCATAACATGTGATTTATTCATGTATTTTGTTAATTCTGCACAGTATACATTATCTTATCATGCTATCTCTATAACATACTACCATGATTCATTCATTTATATACAAACACTGAAGACATGGTTGCATCATGAACAGCAGTGGGTGGTGAGATTGTTGGAACACCATGGCCACCTATTACCTTTTGTTCCAGGTTTTTATGATCAACGTTTATGATCATTCCTGATCGAGAAACTAAAGACTAGAAGACTGTTGATCCTGCTAACTGAAGCCTAGAGGTCAACCAATCTTCAACACCTTAGTCCCCCGTAGTTATAGGGCGGGCTGAAGGACAGTCTGTGTATTCAAGTGTGTCTCAGGAACCTCAAGCGTACGTGGCTAACATAAGATGAGTTTTATGTGTATCCATCCAACAAATCCTGTGAGCAGTTTCTAAAACGACTGTCTATGATGAGAACTAGATAGCCAGAGATATCAAAGAGATACTGTGACAAACATTTGTGTAATTTCAGTGGAAGATAAATCCAAGACTTTTTTTAATTACTTAATTTAATTTGTAACTATAAATAATCATTCATTTTACCATCTTCCAACACCCATTTCTCATTACAAGAATATATAGATGTACATAATAAATTATGAAATTATACTCGTTTGACTTTGTGGTGAGTTGGGATTATATAAATATATTTATAGGGGACTTAGTGTACTGAATGAGATCAGCTGTGAAGGTCTCTGTATCTAATAAGGTTGGTGTGTTACAGAGAACCTTGCTTGCTACCACATTTCGACCTCAATCAGACTTATTCTTGAATTGTATGATGACTTCGTTTAATGTCTAGGGTTATGATAGTGATGAAGTGTAAGTTCACAACAACCAACAGATAAACACCTAAGTTAAGATTCACAACAATTTACAACACTATGACAATCACAAACACATACCACTCTAAAGATTTATCTTAAAACAGCCCTAGAAAGGATCAAGATATACGAAAGCCAGTATACTGTTGATTGGGCCAAATGGGTCTAGCGGGAAGTACAGTATACTGGCTGTTGGGACTTAAAGAGTTAAGTAAGTCAAGTGTTAAATTTTATATAATGTATTAGCTTTTCAATATATAGATATCATGATCCTACTACAATGTGAATCAGAAATCACAATCAAATGTAAGCACAATGTTTATGTACAAGAATTTATACAAAAGACCTTTGTCCAGACATATAATAGTATTGTAATATAAGTGTAGTGTTGTGATGTATTATTATGAGGTAATACTGGCTTTTAGTGCTAGGTTGTTGTTTGTCATCACGACTTCATGTGTTTGTTACTGGTGGAAATAATATTAAAGGATTCACAAATTCTGTTTCTTTAAAATTTCTGTCCCTTTTATAATAAAGTTCAGTTCAGGGTTATATTATTCAAGGTTGGGCTTTACGTGCTGACATGCTCTTATCTCATAATGCAGCTGCAAGAAACCTGTATCCTCTGCTCGCTTGCTTCTCAGTTTGATAATATGATAGACAATGGCCGCTATCTTGTGCATGGAGTCTGCTGCCAACTTTCTGGATCACGCAGTACTCAGACCGGACGATGCAATATCACCATCTATACCACGGCCCCTGAAAGTGAAGGTTATGCATCCTTCTTACTAACTAGTATACAATATTATTCCACACTGAAGTACATGACAGTACAAACAAACATAAAGTTCAGCGCTTTAGGCCAACTGCTAGCTTTTCATGTGAAAATATGCACCAGTATTCCTCTCCCTAATGGTTACAACGCCTCTGCAATTCCAGCTGTAATCCCTTCCATACAATAGGATAGGTGTTATGTTACTATATGGCAATCCAATATATATATATATGCAGTTATACTCCTCTCTGACAATCTTTTACATGGTGGAGCAATATCTAGGCTTTGCCTCATGTTTGCTACTGAACCGCACACATACAGACATAATTTATCATTTCACATTCAATTTTCATATAAAATACAGATTAAAAATGTCTAGCTTACCACAATTCGTAAGGAAAACACACTAAAGATGACTGGCACAGTTTGATCTGCGGTATGTCCAAGCTGTTATCATATATTTAATTTTGGATAACACTGCCTGATCTCATCTCTCAAAATGTGTAACGATATGGCGTCCCCTCTTAGATTTCTTCTGCCAATATCCAGTGTATTGACCAATCCTTTTGAATATATTCAAAAGAGTACCCAGTCATTCCAACATTTTCATTCACTTCTACTCCGTTTCTAGGCATTTATTTGTTATTCATAGGTCACCCAATCCAATTTCTTTTAACTTCAAAGTTCAGCCAATGGCCTCCCACGTACTATCTTAGACTTTCTGTCACTACTATGTTTCAACAAAATTCAGTGATTTCCATCCCAAGCAGATATGACCAAACCTGACAGTATCTCTGTTCTCTATATGTTTTATTACCAATATCTAATTATCTAATGGACTTTTGAGATAATTTCTTACATATTCCTAGTCCACTAGCCTTCCTGTACACGAATATATGATTTTCAAGGGGCTAAGTGGTGTAGTTAAGAATACGATCTTTTTTCGATGTTAAGTGTTTAATTTCAACTACCACCTGTTCAATCCTTTACGACTGTACTATCAGTATAAAGTCAGGAGCCCTACGTAAATATCAGGTTTCCTAATAAGAATTAAACCTGTTTTCAAAACTTAACATCGTATCGTTAGTTTTTTTCATCACTGTTTATTTGAAAAAAAATCAGGCCATGCCCACGGCGAGTTGGTTTATTTTTAGACACACAGCGAGTGGCTTGCGCTACTGTGTTCCATGGTCCGTCTGCCTCTCTCTGCTTTTGTTCTTCTAAGCCCGTCTGTCTTTCCAAGGCTAACCTTGTGCGCGATTTTGCACTAGTGTTAGTTTTTAAAATCAAGGCCGTCCAAAAGATTTTACTACACATTCTATTTTTAGAACTACGGTTATCGCCGTATCGTTAGGCTTAAGCATTTTATTTAGGAACGAACGAATTAGGACAAGTAGAAATCTTGTGTTAGCCATTACGGCGTTATACAACTAAGGCGTTATCTATACTGGGGAAAGCACTGGTCTTTCTCCATTCTTCTTCCTATCGTATTATTTCGTTCTGCTTTACATTTATGTTTCCTATGGAAACCCTGCATTCACTCTATTCATTTCAGTCACAACCACCTTGATCACGTGCATTTTGATTAAAAAAAAATTTTCATAATTCACAGTTTGATAGCCAGAAATTTTAGATATTTCTGGTATGGAACACAACAATTTTGGACCTTCACACACAGAATCAGTCAATGGCAGTTTTTGATGCTGACGACAAGAAATCCCCAGCTCCAAAAAAGAACGGGATCATGTGAATCGCCACTTCTCTGCTTCCGGGAACGATTCCTTTGGTGTTCTTATTTTTTCAAAATATGGATGTGTGTTTTGGTCACATTAAAATTGTCCAGGCACGAACATTAACAAAAACGAGCACAGTGTCAATAGCTTAGGTTTCTAGAATTGAAAAAATGTCAGATCGGTGTCTACTTTTCAGGAAAGGACTATATTTGGTCATCTCCCACACCACTAGTCAAAAACTCCGTAGGAATGTTACTGACGTTAATATTGTTTACTTGCCACACACGGCTAAAAATGTACATAGAGTTTGGTGCAGAAATCTGTCTGTTTAAATCTGGCTCAAAGGCCCAGTAATAAGCATTTATTCTTTAAAAAAAAAACCGTTAGTGGGATTGTTATTCTGTCTATCTCTAAAGGCAAAACACACGCCCTGTCAGACAGGTGTTACTACTATAGATACTTGAAAACCCACGTGGTTAAAGATAAATAAACGATTGTTTTATGTTCTCTTGTAAAATTTTTAACTGTTGAAATATTGAAGTATACTGTTTTCACAGGTATGTCTCTGTACTAAACGCCGGCAAAATTGTGGGTTACCCCAGTATTCACTGAATAAAGAAAAAACACAAATGACAGAAAATATTTTACATATTATGTACTCCACAATATAACTTACGTGTTTTGAACGGCAAGCTTCACACACACAGAAATCTTCAAGGCAAGAGCTTGACTTGACGTTTAAACCTTCCCGTGAAATAAGTTATATACACAAAATCATCAATCATCATGAATTAGGAATACATACGTATTCCGTCAACACTCATGAGGCATCTAGCATTTATAAGTTAGTTTTAAAGTATATTCTCTCGTCTGATTATTTAGAAGTTAAATTTAATTCATTAATAGCCGACTGACTTTAAGCTAGAAATTATAATTTTATCTGTTTTTCCACTGTAACTCGTCGCCTAGAGAATATAACAGACTTATAAATTAATCACTCTGCACAAAAGAAACTACTGGGATAAAATAAGCGATTTAACACTTAATCACTCACAAAATCTAGATATAATATATAATATATTTACCTCAACACAGAACTACAGGTAATCGCACACTTTAGAATTATACGCTGATATATTTATTTGAAGTCATAGAAGTTCGACAAATTGTCGAAACAAACTGAGAAACTTCGCTATACAGCTTATTCTATTCACGAGCAACCTGTCTACTGCGAATTTTGAGGACTAAATGAAAATAAAGTTTAACATTCTGGTTATATCTATTACCAGACAAAGGGGTCCCAACTTATTTCGCAAAACGAAATAATCTCCCCTTTCCGTCTTAAACACCTTACATTTAACACTTCCCATTACTAGACGTTTGCCATAACTGACACTTCTCGTCTTCACAAATCACGCTGACCAGGGCCCACAGTGAGTGCCGTGTCAGATGGGATTTCCAGACAAATGTCTCAAACTGTGCCTAGGAGATGTCGGTTATCGCGTCTCACCTGAGCGCTCAGCCGAAGAAAACGCGCGTGTCAGCTGAATGTGCAGACAGAAGTCTGCTCGTATCTCTGAGATAGCTGCATATTCACAGTTTCTCGTCTACCTAAGTGGCTGAAGTCTTACATAATAGAAATGTGTATCCCAGTATGAGAAAGAAAGCGGGTAAACGTTAGAATGGGAAAATAGTAATGTTTATAGTCGCAAACGTACGAATGCGAAAAACACAGGAAAAGGATAAAAGAGCGATAATAAAATAGAGGACACGGGTAGAGAAAGAAGAGAACAATTGAAAAATTTATTGATCATAATCTCTACGTGACAAATGGGAACGACTAAGTAAGTAAGTAAGTAAGTTTGAGGGTATTTGTTACTGAAAACACTGATGGAAGAGTTCTAATCTGAACATATTTTAGTTGAATGAATGAGAAATTGTTCTTGGGTATTTGTGTTCTACACATTTAACTCCCATAATTTAGATGGGAAAAGGCAGCTCTGTGCTTCATGTCTGTGGCATGTAGCAGTTTTATTGATTTTTTTAAAAATAGTGTCTAATGTCTATACAAAATAACATGTGACACACCACACAACATAATGCAGTTTTAAATAGACTGAGAAAGTAATTGAATGCAGTGAATTAAGTATCAGTTATTACATTTTCAACAAACAAACAAAAAACTTACTTCAGTATTTTTTCAACTGGCAAAGTTTACAAGCTTAAAAACAATTTACACAACGGTTTTTAAGCTTGTGAACAGTCAGTTGAAAAGAGCTACTGCTGTTATTTCAATGTGCAACTAATTTGAAGAGATGTAGCATTCCAGTTTCAAAGTGATTTAATTCTTGCACTTATTTCAAAACATGCAACACTTTTATCAGTCATCATTAATCCATTGTCATATATTTTCAAGTGCTAAATCTTTCTGTGACATTTTATTTTTAACCCTTTGAACCTTGGCCACCCAGCCCGTAAAACCCCATTCCCCTGAGCAAAAAATGCACAAAAAAGACACATATGCAAAACTAGTTACTGTGACAAAACAACGAGGTCAGTTTTAACTATTCTATCTCAAATTGACTGACCTGATCATCTCCAATATTCCTGCTTATTGTGCCAGTCCTCCCAGCATGTAGACCCTTCCTTTAGGCACAGATAACTTTCACAATATTTGCACCAGAATTGTCTTCACTTATTTTGGTCTGTCTTTGTAGGCCATGTCTGGGAAATCACTGACATGTTTATTAAATTCATATGCAAACACAACACAAATGATATTGCCTGTAGCTTGTGGAGACTCTTGGGGATGATGCAAGCCCACATTTTGCAGCCTCTGATGTGCATCAACACGGTTGTGAAGCTTCATTGCCGCTGTTCTGTAATCACCAATGAGTGATAAACATATTTCATTCATGAACATACCAAATGTTCTGTAGCATCTTCCAGTTACATTGTGGGGATTGTATTTATTCATTAGTATATAGGCATTATTGCATGCCCACATGAAGAATTTCACTATGAGCCGTTGAGGCCAGCGATAATGCGGGCGCGTTTTATTGAGACAACAAACTTGGTCGTTGACATCGCAGTATTGTAGTCAATACAAAGTTGTGGAGTTTGAACATCCACAGTTGTTCCATCCTTGTTTCTCTTTCTAACAATTCCCATTTCTGTTGGGTTATGATAATTGGATATAAAATTGATGGGTCTTTGGTCCATCCATACAAGACAAACAGTGTTATTGAAACAGACAAATTTTGATTGCCTCTTGCTCATTTTCTTCTTTCCTGCCAGTTCTTTCTGATAATATTTCCGATTTGTCATTGCTGTCCCTACTGTAATGTTCCATAATCACTATAACTTGTCAAAGAGTTACACTGTTATAAAATCTGTCCATGACAAGAATATGGTTTTTGTTTGCCAAATCACCTGAAGTCAAAGTCCTGATGATGACACTACCAACAACACTGAGTTCTGGAATAACTTCCTCTGTTTTTCCAGTGTAAATTTCCAAATTCAGAATATAGCCTGAGCTCGCTGCACATGCCATGTAAGCCTTTATTCCCCACTTTATGGGCTTTGATTTTATGTACTGTTTGAAGGCAAGTCTGCTTTTAGTGGGGATCATACCTTCGTCTAACTTCAAGTGCTGTGAGGGTCAATAATAATATCACAATCTTGGAAGCAACAAATTCAGCATGGGACTTACTTTGTACATTTTATCTGCTTTATCCAGAGCAGGGTCCTCTTCATCTACAAAATGAAGAAACGTCCATATAGCAAGAAAGCGATCGCGTACCATTACAGTGCGAAATCCAGGAGTTTGGGAAATGAAGTTCAAGAATAAGCTGGACCAGTAATCTTCGTAACGTGGTTTACTCACACTGTGCTCCATTTGAAGGCACAGTCCAAAGAATGTTTTATCTCTGTCACTGTTACATCTTTATAATTTTTAGCATAGTAGCTAGTTGGCTCTTTACTTGCTCAGCACGTCTGTGCTCACAGAAATTACTGTTGAGGAAAAGTTCCAAAAAATTCAATGGCTTTACTCTCAGGAGAAATGTATTCTGGAATATTCTTAGGGCCTATCTGTTCCACAAATGTTGTGTCTGCGGTAGACATAGGTCTGAATATATTTGCGGGAGACCAACCTGTATCAAATTTACATGATACATTATGTGGGATACGCCCCTTTTCCACGCCTCTGTACCGTAGCCTGATCCCCTGAGGGGCCAGGAACAGGACTAGAACTAGCTAGATCATAATCCTATTCACACGTTTCGTTACTCGATTCAATTTCGATGTCACTTTCAGAATAATCACCATCTAAATCTAATTCATCAGCCTCCGAATCATTGAGCACAAGTTCAACAGCTTGTTCTGTTGTTAGCCTTTTAGAACGGCTATTTCCTGGATTTTCAACACGCCTTTTCATTAGGCCTATGAAAACAATTACAAAATTGCAAAATATTATCACTTTGTGGGCACCGCCATCTTAGTGTAACATTCTACAAGACGTGGACTTCCTGACATCATTATTTTACACATATTTCCATTCCTGTCCCGCCGATCTCAGGTAGGTGTGTCAAACCGACATATCTGTCGCTCGCGGAATGGATTATTTACACACGGACTAAAATTTCGGGACCTCGGGTTCAAAAGGTTAATGCCAGTATCTCATATCAAATGCTCGGCATATAATTTATTGTGAGTGTTATGCATTTCAGTAAGAACATACACTTTCCACAAGATAGTGTAACTTTCTGGAGGTCTGTTTATGTGGCTGCTGCAATGGAGGAATTTCTCATATTGAGCTGCTTACTGTTAAGTGGTTCAATGTTTTTTTTTATAATTTTTTTTTTAGGTTTGTTTTCTCATTGATATCAGGTTGTGACATTTTAAAACTATTCTGTATTTCTCAGTATGTTCAACTGTACCTTATCTTATGTGTTTTAGCATGACATTATTTTCACTGTCCTTGGCTGTAATTTTTAGTCTTTATTGTCAACTCTCTTACATAGTTTCAAACCACACAGTTGTTCTTCTGTTTGTTCATTGGTGGTATTAATAATTGGGTTGTCAGACATCACTATTGTAGAGTTAACACCACGAGCTTTCATTCTTCTCTTCTTTCTTTGTTTCAGGACTTTACATTCCATTCAGACATCATCTATTGAGGTGTGCCATACACCACAAGTATTGAGCTTTCATTGGGCTTCAGTATTTATGTGTAATATGTGTAATATTTATGACCAGCAATAAATCATATATCTGTCAGCATGAAGCACATAAACCGAGAGCTCAGGTTTCTATATTTTGGTATGGAAGTACCATTATAATAATGCTGTTTTTGTGGTAGTCCTTAATTGACACAATGTGCTACTTTTTTCCAGTAAGAAGTTTTAGTGTAAAGCAGGGAAATTTTCAAAAGATCCAGTGATTTAAAAGCATAGTACATTCTTACTGCTTTTTAAGCTTGTCACCAATATAAAAGTGAAATTAATTTATTGGTAGATTTGAACTGAGATATATTTTTTTTTAAAGATGACAGAAAGCATAAGATAAAGATCAAAAACACATCTGTGTATGGACTATTATTTTTCTAACATGTTCAACCCTCCACATCTTTGCTGATTTTTTGGTTTAAATTAATTATTGTTCATGTTCAAATTATTATGATATACATTTTAATATGGATGGCAGAGTTAATGTCAAAATATTACGCATCACCGTAATGTTTAATTTTTTTTTTTCACACTGGGCTATTATTGTCATATCTAGTCTGTAACAGTACAACATACAAATAAACTTGACAAGTGATGGGAAGTTTTTTTGTTTTATTGTGACTGCAGGAAATAGACATGTGTTGTATTTATGAATGAGCATGGACTCATTGACTTGACATATGTGGCAGTCACGCTGTTGTAAATTTCATCCATCCATTAATTTGTGCTACAACTGTTCCTCACCACTGATGCATGTATTGGATCATATTCTTAAGTTCTGTCCATATTCTTAAGCTTACTTTTCAGCCACTCTTCTCCAAGTTTTTTTTTTTTTGGCCTGCCTACAACTTTCCTTCCCCTGTGTGTTCTAGTTAAATCTGGTTCAACGATAAAACAACTTGACAGATATCAATATCTGTGGTTTAAGCATGGAGAAATATTACACTTTTATCGTTAAAAATATAAATTATTTCCCTTTTTGTTCCCTATAGAGCATGGAGTTACCATGGTAACTGAAACACTTTACAGGAAGCCTGCACTTGTCATTCATATGCTCTTGTAGCAGTGGTTTCTGTAGCAGTTAGTTTTACATGATGAAGTTGCCAGCCCAATACACAACCTCATATTAGTACAACATGCCTAAGGGAGAAATAATACTATACTTTCTTTGACTAATGAGCAACCTCCGGGAACAACACGGGCAAAAATATAAATATCAATGTAAACAAGAAAAACAAAGCAAAAAATGTGTAAATTTGAAGCCTTTATTCAGTATCATCATTGCCAGATGATAATTGCTGAGGACAGATTAAATGTATTCTACAGCTAGTAATATAAACGTAATGATTTAACAGCTTCTTATCAGCAGCATAAAGCCACAGTATATCAAGATCGTCTTGTAAAGTTTACAGTGAAATATCCTTTAAAGATCTTATATTAGGTTACTTGGGAAAAAAGATTTCCTTAAATTACTTTTACTTGCACCTTTTCCTTTCGCTCTTGCCACAAAGCTGATTTGGTTTGGTTTCTGGACCATGCTCTTGAAAAATGCTGGTGTTTGTCGTGTGCACAGGATACCCGGCTCAACCCTATGTGGTTTATAATTAGGATAAATAATGTTCATCATTCTATATAGCATATTACATTGCTGTTTTTCTTGTGTGTTGGTTCTTCCAGGCTGTAATTTATCTGCCGTTTGTTGTGTTGTTTAATATCTATGATGTTTGTAATGTATCTTCTTTCATGATACTATATTGCCCTCTCTCGCTATTGACATTATTTTAAATGTATCTACTGAACGTTTGTTGGTTTTGAAATGGTTGTTTTTTATGTGTTTGTTTTTGTTTTTAATTTTTAAATTCTTGTACTGATATTGCACAAACATTTTGCAGCGAAGCGTAGTGGGGAACTGAAGTTTACGTTCTTGACCCAAGTGTGTCACATTGGCGACTGTCAGCCCTTCTTGTTGTAGAATGTCTGTGATGTTGCCTGTCCATCTGCCTCTTGATCTTCCACAAGAAACTAGATCTTCTACTGTTACATGTGTGCTGTTACATGTGTGCTGTTACATGTGCGTAACGGTAATTGTCAGGCTCTGTTCTCATGAGATGGCCATACGACTTAATTTTCTGTCTTTCTATATACTTAATTCAGGATGTAGTTCCTACAATTTTTCTGTTCTCACCTTTTCTCATTCTGTTTCTCCTGGTAACATTAATGGCTTTTCTTAAACATGAATTCCTTGAATATATTTATGATCTGAGAAATAGTAAAACGGTAACGACCTAATGAAAACAGAAAGTGATGAAGCTGCAGTTTAAATTTCTTTTTAAATAAGGGATGACATTGTTACAGTTGGTTTGTCATCATTGTATGCTATGGTAACTAACATTGTTCTCTGCTCTAATGACGTTTTGCATTCATTGTTATATGTCTAATGCATGAAACAACAAAACACCCTCAGTTGTAACAACCGTAAGATTGTGAATATGTATCAGTGCTGAGAGATGTGTTTGGCAACCCAGAGTCAATTTAAATTGGTTTTACCCGCCCAAGGTTTTAAGAATGCTAGAAAGGAGACTCGTGTGGTATGATCGCACATTTTGCTTGCCAGGGTTCATGCGCGTGGGGGATGTTTGGCGGCTGTTGCCATTTACATTCTCATTGATGAACGTACTGTCAGCACTAGGGCTGTTTGGGCAATTTCCTGTCACACATCTGTAAAAAATGTTACAAATCGAAAAGGTTAGATGGAACATTATATCTGACAAGAAGGACAGAAACCAATAAAAAAAATGGTTGAAATCATGAATTATGCTGAGAAACAGCAGAAATAACCAGTCTTAGTTAAATCATTACAAACAGTAGCAGCAACATGTTAAAGTCAAGTCTAATGTAATGTTAAAGTGACATCAGATATATGTATATTGTAAGGGTAAAGGTAGTCCCATAGCAGAAACTGCTGCAGGTGAGTGAAGTTTTAGTGACTTCACCATATATTATAAATATACTTTATGAGTTGTGGTGACCAGTTCCCTTCCTCGCTACCTTTCCCTTCCCTACCTCAAGAGCAGAGTCAGTACCTATTTACAGCTGGGTAGACTGGAGCATGAGGTTTTGATCCTGGTAACTGTACCATGAGATAAGAGCTCTCTCATCCCTTAGCCAATTGGACGCACCCACAGTTTATCATTGTAATATGGCTTCTCTTAACAGACCATCATTAAATTGATTTTTTTCCTTTCTGCTACCCATAATCCATGAGGTCACTGCGGCACCACATAGTGCTGAATATTTTATTATTTGTTTCCACATGTATCTGTCTGGTGTGAGTGTTTTTGTCCTGTCCATTTCTGAATACTATCTGTCTAGCATATCTTTGGCCTACTCCTTCCCTTGCTGCTGAGGCTTGTTACTTTAAGTAAGCAGTTTTGAACAACACATCTGATCTTGACACATAGCTAAGCCATTGAAGTTTGCATGTTTTTTTACAATTATCATTAATTATAGTTCGAAAATAAAAGCTTGGCAAAAGAGGCCAAGCATACAGGTAGGCACGGAAAAAAAAAAAACTCTACATAAATTCTGGTCCTTACACAGAAGAATGAAAATGAAAAATATAAGCCAACCCATCCCTCTCATTAAAAGCTCGACAGGAATAAGCCAAAGACGGATGAAGAGAAGGGAGGAGCGTTATTTGACCGATATTCAGCCCAAACAGATAAAGGTGACAAAGTTGCCTGTCTAAAAATTAATTTAAAGTTTTTGAGAATGACATAAGATGTGAGTTAAATTTCGACCTCATTCCTGAAGAAGACATGCACACGTTAGAAATCAGTAAATCTACCACCCCAGGCCCTGATGGTGTACACTGCACAGTATCAAAACATTAAACAGCTGGACGACACAGAAATTATGAATGTGGTGAGGTATTTCAACATCAGCATACAGAATGATGAGGTGCTGGAAGACTGGCTACATAGTTACCTACGGCCACTTCTTAAACCTGGTAAAGATCCCATACTGCTCAGCAGCTATCGAATTATCACACTACAGAATGTCTATGGTAAATTACTTGAAAAGATAATTGTGAGACAAATAATGAGCCACCTCGATAATGCACACATCCTTCCTGATACACTTTGGGAACTATAGGCCCATGAAAGCAACATGGGGAAACTCTGGAACATTTGCATATGATTTGTATGAGGGATTCCAGGGTAAATGAGAAACGGTTGCTGTAGCAATTGTCCTAGAGGACGCTTATAACAGTGTGAACTTTGAAACGTTAATGAACTGTGTAATGGCTAGTGATGTTAACCCTTGGCTAACAAGATGGATAGCAGCTGCCTTAACAGAGAGATAACTTGCATTTCATTTGGGAATATGGACATCAGAACCAATGCGTATTTGTCCAGGACTACCCCAGGGTTATCCACTATCACCTGTGCTGTTTAACACGTACAAAGCAAAAGTAGCCACCATTCAGCCAACTGGGCTGGGACGAACATTGACATTTGTAGATGACATACTCGTTTACAGGACTGGTTCTGACTGACAGGAAATGGTCAGTAGCATACAATGGACACTGCATGAGGTGATCAAATGGTGCGAGGACACCGGCTCCAAGGTCAATCCCAACAAAGCATGTTTGCTGTGGTGCTCCTTGAGCAACTCCATATTGAAAGCAGATGTTCCAGACATTACTATCAAGGGGCAGAAAATTGAAAGACAAGACAAGCGGGAATACCTCAGAATAACATTTGATCGCGGGTTATCACACGTACCATGTTTATCTAATCATACAGAAGTGTAACAGCCCTAAAAAGCAATGACCGCAGCACACCTGGAACATAGACTACTGTTTCTCCTGTATCATTACCCAGACATGCCAGTCATCGAGTATGATCTGGGAAAAACTCACGCTGTAAATATCACAATGTGAATTATTGGAATGCATTCAAAATGAACGGATGCGTGTAGTCTTGGGTTGTACGCAAGTTACCCCCATCGTGATTATGTGGTACATGCTTGGATTACTGTTGATTAGATCCAGATATGCGATGACCCAGTCACAAGCCTATATGCGAGTAACCACAGACAAAAGGCACTCCCTGCATGGAAACATAGCTGATATTAAGGAATCGAGAATAAAGCGGGTGATGTCATGGATGGCACAGGCAAAGGCAACGATTAAGCATGTAACCACAATTGAAAATATATTCAAATGGGGAAGAGTGGAGTAAGCCAGATGAGAACTGGACTAACTACCGGCAAGTCATCATCAGCCTTGGTAGAGGGTGCAGAACTTGGGCCTATTGGAAGACATAGCTGGAAATGGATCAACTGATAAATTATCATGCTGGGGATGATGGTGCCATTGTGTACACAGATCTGTACTCCGTGGTGAGAAATCAGGATGGGGCTTCTCGGCTAGAATGAAGGACAAGATTATCGCTGAACAGAACGGAGTTTACATGACAACAACCTCCAGCTTGAGAGTTGAGGTAGAGGCAGCAACTGCAGCTCTTAGTTGGCAGACTAAAACTCAATTAAACAAGTCAGTTAACCCATGCTTCAGAGGTCCAAAATGGATGGCTACGACATGAATGGAAAACATCCATAGAAGCCTCGAGTCTTCAGGAAAAACACTGTGTTGGTCATACAGGTGTGCGCGGCAAGGAGGGAGCTGACAAGCTAGCTTCGAGAGCACCCATAGTGAGGACACTGAATATGGCTAAGAGAGAGATACTAAGGGCAATTAATGATCGCCTATTATTAGAAAAGACAGTGTAATCGACGAATCAACAAGGCTAAAATTACTGGAATTTGGCATCAAATTTAAGACTAGCAGGGATAGATGTAAGAGGGTACGTATCCAACGTGTATACAACCAGTGTGCAAACGTAAGAATTCGCATTCATACCCTTCGACATTTCATGGTCAACAATAGAAGTAACATGTACTACATACTGAAAGTTTGGGAGTTCGTTGGTGGCCTGGTATCAGTATGGGCATTGAAAGGACCGCAAAGAGCTGTGTCTGATGCTGTGAAATTCAAGTCAATTCCAAACACGATTATCAATCTTGGTCTGAGCCTGAACGCCCATGGGAAAGGTTCCATGCTGACTACATCAGACCTTACATTAATCAAAACTTCCTTACATGCGTGGCATAAACTCTACAACAACTGACGCCAAAATCCGTGCACTGAACAAGATTTTCGTCAATGAAGGAAGGGTAACCAGATACTATTGTTTTAAACAATGGGACCCGAAATTATTTATTGGGCATTTCAGATATTCTAGGGATATTCAAGGAATTAAACATTTCATAACAGCACCTATCGATTGTGCTTCAAATGGAGAAGTTGAACGCTTTGTCAGAACTTTCATATCTACAATAAACAAACTTTGTCCGGTAGGAACAGCAACAAATCGTTTACTGGATGAATTACTACTTATCGATCTACTCCTAATCCTGTTTCAGGAAAATTGTCTGCTGAGCTACTACATCAGGGTTAGGCAACCAGTCGATCCCTGTCTACAGGTAATCCCAGTGGGTGATCTGGTAGATCTTTAAGTGACTACTGGGAACAAATACTTTTTAAACTAGGAAACATTTCAGACTAAACCTCTCCCGCCGGCATTTAAAGTCGCGGTGTCCTCGGGAACAAAGGTAATGTTTCCGCATTCCCAATGAAACTCTCCAGCTGGCTACTACAATATATTCGACAACTGCATGAGATTGGAACGCCCATTTTTTGTAAGATTCATCATCACCCCCCCCCCCCCCCCCACCCCCCACCCACCCCCACCCCACCCCCCACCCCCCCCCACCCCCCCCCCACCCCCACCCCCACCCCCCTCCCCCCCCCCCCCCTCCTCCCTCCCCCCCCCCCCCCCCCCCCCGCTTAAAAGTACACACACACACATAGAAGACAGCAGGTACACAGACTGAAAGACATACATTTTTCACAACCCACACAGAATTAAAATTTACAACAGTAATTAAAATATAGATAGATACAGGTAGTTCTTTGTTTACGCGAAATATGTGTTCCAGATACCCTCACATAAATAGAAATCGCGTAAATGGAACAGCATTTTCTCATCAAAATTGATGTAAAATAAGGGGAAGAGTTCTATAAATGCCGTATGTAATAGTAAAAATAAAATAATGAAATAATAAACAATTTAACATTAATAAATACCATTTATATTAAGTTCATGTGCATATATAGAAAACAACATTAACAAATTATTCAACAGCGGCAGGGTCGTTATCTTCTTCACCACCATAGTTAATTTATTAACTTAACTAATAATATCAAGTGATAATAGCAACTACTCAATTTAGCATCTGTTAGTTAAATCTGTATGAAACACACGAATACCAGCCCAATGACGAAACGTAGAGCATTTAGTTCGAGGTTTGTACTGCGAGACTAAAAATACGGGAATCAACGCCACGTGAATGATTTCACCATCTTGCTCCTGCTGTCCCGCTGACGCGCAGATAAAATACTGTAAAAATGTCAAAATATCTAGTCGCGTAACTACGAGTTTGGCGCGTAAACAAAACAAAAATACCTAAAAATTGGTGCGCATGTGTTCGAATTCGCGTAAATGAAACTCGCGTAAACAGAGAGAACGAACGAACGAACGAACGAACGAACACACACACACACACACACACATATATCTTCTTCTTTCTTCTTCCATCCTTAGCCAACGACCGACCAAGCAGTCTATGGCCATTACGCCTAGCTGGCGTCTTAGGGCAACAAGAAATTATCCATTGTTCCGTTACGCCTAAAGGCGTTTATTGGTACAACAGAATATTAATTGTTGTTTCCGTAATCGGTGTGACTGGCAAGCGGGTGATCAATCCGCTGTGCATATATATATATTTACAGGGTTCCGTGTTACTTAAGGAGATCCCAAAAGCTCCTGGGTTGCCAAACCCTGTACTATTTGGTAGACAATCAAGTACATTATTATCTTTCCTGGTGCCTAAGGCTGATAAGAGCACCAACACTTCTCCTTCACTAATAGGTGATATTCTATGTCGGTAATCCTGTATTTGAGAAATTTCTCACCCAAAGATGATAGGTGGTTCACATCATTCGCTCTAAATGATGTATCAGATTTGATGGGACTGTAATCAGATTATTCAACGTCATCAAAATAACAGCTTTCATGAAGTACTCTCAAGAACAGATCACCAGACCCTAATGCTTATGATGACTCTTTGCTAAGTCATGCCATATGGGAAAAGGTCCGCAACCCTGCACTCAATCTGGACATTTCAGTACCAAAAAAGTGCTGTGATGTCCCTGTTTGCACCAGAGACACTATACCATGAACAACACGAACGACAACCTCACGCGGTGTTAAAGTTCATCTAGGCGGATCTAAGCGTCAAGATCAACCCACAGAAAGATATCAGCCGTATGACATTATATGTTAAGGACATTTTTAAATGGAGTTGTATATACCTGAATCATGGTGAACAGTAAACACAACACGCAAGAAGTTACTGACTTTCATAATTAGATGCGTGTGTAGAATAGAAGGATTGAAATGGTTTGACCAGATCACCAAAGTGGGGCTGATGACAAGATCTGGATAACAGACCTGATATAAAGTAATGACGTCAAGTCGAGTGACGTAGCAATCATTTCTCTCCACAACCCCTGTCTGCAGCCATACTTATGAGACTTCTAATGTTATTCCAGTGCCATGTTATCGATCGCATCTAATGTTTTCTCCCGCTGTCATCCTGTCCCTTCTTTCTTCTTTGTTATTAAGAATCAGAATTTCTTGCCAGAACCAGTCCTATCAATTTTGGCTGTCTTTTGTATCTTTACAATGACTTTTTTGTTGTGTTTTGTTTCCATCCTCCCAGAAGACCTCATTAAATGTTTAGCTGGCAATGGTATGTGCATCATGCTTCTAAGAAATCTCACCTCATTGGCCTCTAGCAAGTACTGCATTCGTTCACTACCAATGCTTGACTGACATTAAAAAACTACTGGTTTAGTGCAGCACTGGAAAACAGTTTCTGTTTCTGTTTTCTGGCCTTCATTGACAGCAACGATGTCATCATCATTTTTCCTTTTGCCCCATACACAGCCTTAAGCCTCCACTGCAGCTGATTCCTCGCAAGAAGCCTGCACCAATCACTCACGTACTGTATTCTTGCAATGGTGGCTCCTGTAGCAAATTGTTTTACTTGATTGAGGTTGCCAGCTGCATGCACAACCTTATATTAATTGCCCTGTACGACATGCATGAGTTTGAAGTCGTCCTATTCTTTCTTTATCGCATAAGTGACCCCCTTCCCCACCCCACCCCACATCCCCCATCATCCGCCGGGAATTACACAAGGCATTGCACAAAATATATTTCTTATTATTGGGAATGCTGCTTTTGCTTGGTTATTCTGCTCTTTAACTCTAAGAAGACCTGCTATCATGTTAATATTGCGTGCAAAGCCGTCAGTGGCCATCGTGCCTAGTGGCGTCTTGTAGGGCAGCAACAAATTGTCCCCACTTTGCTCAGTCGATGGCCATCCTGCGTGCAGTGCCCCATTTCATGCTTTGTATCTCGGCCTCCACAGTTCTCCGCCAGGTTGTCTTTGGTCTGTTTCTTTCGATGTCCTTCTGGGGTCTACAATAGACCTGACGCTATTGTATAGTAGTTCTTTTGGTAGTGTCAGGGTCTCTTCTGGGGACATAGCCAACCCAATTCCAGCGTTTGCCAACAGTGATTGTGTGCATGTCTTTTTGACTGCACCGTTAAAGCAGTTTCAGGTTGGTGATGGGTTCGGACTAAAAAATTCGAAGAATTTTCATTAGGGAAAAAATTACATCTAATCATGAGAATGGAATTAGGTCAAATGATAGATACTCACGATTTACTAGAATTATCGAAATACTGTCCTTCTGGACACATCCTCAAAAAGTAAGTTCCGTATATACAAACACTATAGAAACGACATGACCCACGACACACGTGCTTTTCGTTGTAACGCTGACATTGGTGGCTTTCTCTGGTACACGGGATGTCCAGGACACACTGATGAGTCACCCGGCATTCTGTTCAAAAACAAAATTACTGAAGTTGAAGTGAGTGTTTGTGAGCTTGGTTTATTGAAACTTTGTTCATTCTTTGACTTGTAACGTGGACACATATGAAAGAAGAAATACGTAAATAGCATTAGAAACACGTATGCAGCACACTGAGACTAGGATCACCGATAGTGGATTATTGTATTGCACTTTCTGCTAACACATACTCCACTCTTTTAACGTAACGTGCCCACATTGGTGATCACCGATATTTACCAACCGGATACGAACATTACTTAAGGGTAGGTTTAAACCCCCAAAAATGAAGAATTTCATTGACAAATATCAAATTTTTAGATACATATTGCACTGGAAAGTTACATTCCATTTGCCCACATTTCTGTAGTGTTTTATATTTCAATAAAACCTTTGATGGATTGAATTTTATATAATATTTTTAAAGTTATGGTCAGGATAAGATGTATTTTTACCTAATTAATATATGTAAAATATAAAATTGGTTATATTGGTGATGCTATATTTGCTTCTAATGGCAATGGATTTTTAATTTACGGTACCATATTCATTTTCCCTGAAGCAAACAGAATTCAAGTTTTTTCAAACATAGTTATCATGTGTGAAACAAAATAAAGTTTGACTGGCTAATTTTTTATTAACCATAGGGGTCCTTTGATGGGTCAATCGAAATAATAACGATGGCAGGAGGTATTTCCCAGTAGATTGTTAGGGATACCTCCTTTATACGCAAATAAAGCTGCAGGTAAAAACGAATCACAGGATTCTGGTTTCTTCTCCTGGTTGCGAGCTTTACATAAATATTGTAAGTATAGTCACGTTATATCTTTCCACTTGTTC
Source organism: Oreohelix idahoensis (assembly GCA_024509875.1). Taxonomy (NCBI): domain Eukaryota; kingdom Metazoa; phylum Mollusca; class Gastropoda; order Stylommatophora; family Oreohelicidae; genus Oreohelix; species Oreohelix idahoensis. The sequence continues at coordinate 247,260 of JAMPIV010005771.1, forward strand.
AACTTCGATTGTGGAAGATAAAATGTGTTGCGGGACGAGAATATTTTGAAAAATCTCTATAAACTTAAATCCCTCCATCGAGTATTCCCTCTGAAATGTGACCCATATGTCCAGTTTAATATCTGATTGTGACGTAACGTACTAAAGTATGTACAAAATGAAATTTCCCTGACACTATGGATGATAACAGAATATTGGCCTCTCATCATAACTTAGGAACCCCTGAACAACTGTTGTAACCTTATACCGGCAATGCAGCGGTACCATCAAAGAACAGGCAGATCTTCAGAATGTGCAACGTGGAGCGCCCGCGATCTAAAAGAACAGCAGTACATGCAGCTCTACAGAGATAGCTTCACTCGGGAAATTTTCGCACTCTTATGCGAGCAGCCCCTGAGACGGAAGAAAATCGGTAGACCGTGAAAAACGAAGGTAAGCGCAGCGTTTAAACACATCGGTCGAGGTACCACCCCGAATTTTGCACAAGATCAAGGAAAGGAGCGGAAATTTTACACGCCCAATTCAAGTATACATTCGGATTAAGTAAATAAATATAGAATTCCGATAAACTGCATTTTTTATCGTTCGCTCTCTGACAGAATCCTATTTAGCACTATCATAGTCCGATTCCTGCTGGATTTCATCTACTTCGGTGCCTTATTGGAGTGTAATTCTTTTTCTGTGCAGACGGTAATTTATACATTAGCTTCGAGTGATCATTGGTCGAGTTATTTCTATTCATTTCAATGGATTGTGGTGTAAATTTAACCTTATTAAATAAACCCATTTTCAAAGTTCTAGTGCAAACTAATGTTACAGCTAAAAGTATTTCTCTAATACAATTGACGCGCGTAAAATTAATTTGTGCAAGAACGTTAAAGTGCGAATTATAACTTTTAATACAGTTTTAAGTTTTCTGTATAGATAATGGTGCCTTTTAATTATTTTTAACTTACGGGAAGTTTTCCTGATTTGTTAATTGACGACGCTAATAAGTAAATAGGCTAACTGTAATTTATCGCGTCAGATTATAATATGATGTGTAATGCATTTCTTGTTTTGATTATCTTTCATTCAGAACGATCATTCAACCTGCATCCCCATGCAAATAATTAACTATATACAAGAGTTCTGCCAAACTCAATTGATAACTCCAGTAACATAGATGAACTTTTTAAAAGCTAAACTGGTGGCGACCTTAATGGGCCCCCCCGCTCCTCGTAACGTAACTGAGAAAAAAGCCATTCAAGAAACACGTTAAAAATCTACTAGTTTCATATGAGAGCCCTTAACCGACAACTGGACGCAGAACATATTTTAATCACTGCCCCTATTAGTTTTGTGAAGAAAAAGCATCGATACCTAACACATGAGAGTCCCCTGTCACGTATCGATTCCATGGAGTTTAACCTCCCCTCCACCCCCCCCCCCCCCGAAGGAAGAACTTACCTCAGTAAGTTTTTCTTAACTTGTGACATTACTGGAAAATAGGAAGTTTTTATCTCCGCCAGCTGTGCCAAATTTAAGGAACCACACCATACCTCACGCTTAGCCAAGTGCCTGTGCCTTTCTTTAGGAACTTTATCTAATAAATAAAAACAGTACCGTTAAACTTTTCAACTCCAGCGATTTCGGGACACTTTGTTAACTTTAAACAAACCCGCAAAATCTGGGGCTGTACACGGAATGAAATTATACATTTTACCTAAGTCCAAGGTTTAGTGCTGTTTTTTGATGTATTTTCCTATGAAGTGCCAAATTCACCTTTCGGTAAAGTCTGCGTTAGTGTGTTTGTTGGGATGGCCACCCTAGTGTGTTTTTTGAATGAAAGGAGATTTTATCTTTTCTTTACCCTTTTAATTAGTTCGACCTTAATACTAAGGTGCATTATATTCCTTGTACCGGATCTCTCCTAGTGGGATTGGTAACTGTGTTCATTTCCCCCTCCCGGTAAAATTGTGTTTGATTTAAAGGAGACAATTGAGTAACCCTAAGACTTTCCTCTACACCACCCCCCCTTTTTTTCTCTGTAAACCCTTGCCTCAGAGTAATACCTTTACCATGGCTTAAATTGCCTATCCTCAGATCACCCCCCCCACCCCCCCCCCCCTTTCTGGTCTTTGAGGACCGGTTATTTGTATGTTATAGATATAAACGGGAAACGGTGGATGGGATATTTTCTCCTCAAAACCCCCTCTTCTTCCCTAGTATTATATTGGTATTTTTGTAAACCTTCTGATTTTGACTTAAATGTACAAATTTGTGTGTGAGTCCTTTATGATAATAAAGGTTTATGAATATTATTATGTTGGTTGTCGTGTCGTTGGCCTAAAAAACTCCAAACATTTTCCATCCTGGTGTATTTTGTATTCATGTAAACGTTTGAGCGACAGGAACACCAAATCGGTGAGCCGCGCCTGAAAGCGACCTGGAAACTGACCCACACAATTGTTTGTGCCAGAAGAGAGATAGAGTAGTCTGTTGATAAAACCAGAACAGATATAGTCGGTAATTACGAGACTGTCCTTGCTCTCTCCCAGCGCTTGTGAATCTACCTACCTCATTCTCACTAAAATCCTTATTCTCACAGAGGCCTTCTAAATATCACTTTACACTCTAAAGGACCAATATTCATCAGCACCCTCTCAGATAAAAAAATTACGACAAGATATGGGGGCTCGTCCGGATTTTTGAACCTAGATTAAATAGAGTGTGGTCGATTGTCTTTGTGAAGTAGGGTATAATCTTTAAAAGTATTACTTCCCCTAGACCAAGCAGTTCAGTATTTTGGGCCAACCACACAATAATTAAGACAGGTCTTTGTATTTTCCACAGGAACAGGCAGTCTTAGTGATGATAATACAAAAGATTGTCACATTTGTATTCTCTGGCAGAGGGAAATTGAAAATTTTTGGTTATATAATTGCTGGGACTATCTCTGCGTGATTGTTTTATTTTACAATCACTAAAAGGTTATGAAGCGTTTGAGTTGAGCTAAGCTAAAGACGGGTTGTTCTGATTTTTAAAAAATTAAGTTAACTACGTCTCAACTCAAAAATTGTCGTTTCAGGGACGGAGTTTGTTTGTTAGAGAATTAACATTTTCTGGGAAATTTTTTTTTTCCTTTTAAATTGTTTAATATAAATTTTTCTCTACTGTTAGTAAGAGTAGATATCTTTTTCTAGTGTAACTTACCATTTAATTGGCAATAGTTTTTTGCTTGCGTTACGAGTCTTAAGGTACAATCATAGCGGCGATAAATTAACACACGAGGTCATCCAGTACAATCTTTTTACTTTATTTATCTCGTAGCGGCTTTGAGATTTTTTTCCCCTTCTTGTTCCATCTTACTATCTCTATCTTCTTAGAAGCATCCAGTTCTTTTGACAATGGCTGAGAACTGAGAGAATTAGGATATAAGATCCATTTTGAGACAGGAAGCGAAAGACTCAGGAATTAGACACAGAAGCCGCGAATCTGTTTATCACCCAGGAACTGCAAATATATGGGGACGCGGAGCAACAAAGAGCAGAAGCAGAGAGGAAGGAAGAGAAACAAAGAGCAGAAGCAGAAGAGGAAGGAAGAAAAAAGAGAGAGAAGAGAGGGCAGAAGCTAGGAAGAAAGAAGCGGACGATCGTCAATTGAACAGAAGAAAATTGGAGGCAGACAATGGAATGCCCGCAAGAGAGAGAGAGAGAGAAAGAATCACGAGAAAGACAACATGAATCAAGCGCTTCAAGGCTTTAGAGAGTCGGTAGTGCCTCTACTTCTAAAACAATGGAGAGCCCGTCTTCGCACCCAGTCTCAAACAATGGATCTCTCTCCAGCACTCATTCTGCCCAATTAACTGCGATGTCTTTCGCTTTAGAGAGTCTTTTCCTCCTACCCCTATCCCGAAAACAAAAATTGACACCACTACACTAGAAAAAAAAATTCGAGAGCTCTTCTCGTCGAATCCCTTTATGGGGTTAGAGAGTACCCGCTGGGCGCTCAAACTCTTCAAACTCCACTGAAAGGCAATGCTTATGACGTGTACACAAAGCTGGGACCGAAGCTTCACCAACATGATTAACGACATGCTTGAAGAAGGCCTTACTACAGCAGTTTGAGAAATGACTGCCCGAAAGTTTCTCTGCAGTTTTGTTCAGAAAACCCCTCCAGCCGAAAATGAGAGCACTGGAGGAAACATTTCCCCAATTCTCTGTCACGTCTCACGGGTTATCTGACAAAGTGCATTGAATTATCTGACCTACCTCTTACATATGAGGGACTAACTTGCCGAACTTGTTCTTGTGGAACAGATAAAGCGGCACTAACCTTGTCAAACGAAACCCGTAGATTTTTGCCTTACCTGCTGAACAGGGCGCAGTCAGGCTAATGAATGGGACATACTCAATAAGGCCGAACGCTATAACAATGCAATGGCCGAACTTCCCAGCACTAAACGTAAACCCACAGATGAGCCATCTCGTAAACAAAATCTAGAGCAGTCATCCTATTCCTCTAATTCCTCTCAGAATTATAACCAACGAGAAAATAATACCCAGAGACCTCCCCAGGAAAAATCGAAATTCTACAAAACCGATACCCCCCCAACAACAATTCTGATCAACCCACCAAGCCTACGTGGCAGCGCGGCCACCAAGGTCAAGGAAAAGGGAAGACCCCTACACCAGGAACGTCTGATCAGGGCAAACAAACCGGTTCAAACCGCGTTGGATGTTTGCATACAGCCTCGAAAGGTAGAGTCAATGTCAGTGATTCTCAACCTGAGGGGGACCGACCCTCAACTCGAGGAACTGTAACTTTGAATGGTACCTCAACCACTTGCCGCTTTGACACTGGAATAAGTCTTAGCTCTATCGTCACTAGACACCTCGTCAAACCAGGTCAGGAGACAGAGGAAACCGTCAAACGTAGTCGAGTGCTTAAGAGTGATGCGCCCAGGACGCTGCCTATCGCACTGGTAGAAATACACTCTGATTTTGTCAGAGGAGTTATAAAAGCGGCCATTATGGATGATCCTATCTACCCAGTTATCCTGGGATGTAGATATGTGTTTATTGGGAGACCAAAGGAGCCGATTGTGGCAGCGGTAACCACAAGAGGGCAAGCCAAGAAGGAGAGGGGCCTGCGCCAAATTTGTTGCCGAACGAACTGAAGGAGGCGCAACAAAAGGACCCTACTCTAGAGCTCTGCTTTAAAAAACTGCCCATGGCTAAGGACCCCAGACACAACGGAGACATCTTTTCTAAGGATGGCGTATTGTATCGTAGAACGGGTAACCCGGACACGGGGAATAACCAGCTCCTAGTTCCGACGCAGTACCGAAGCCAGATCTTAGAGATGGGGCACTCTCTTCCCTTTAGCGGACATATGGGACAAAACGCCACTATTCAGCGAATAAAAACCCACTATTGGTGGCCAGGAATGAACTCTGACATTGTCAGGTACGTGAAATCCTGCGCCCAGTGCCAACGGGTAGCACCCAAGCACTTGACACCCCCAGTACCCATGGGGCAAATGCCAATAGTAGGGACTCCATTTGAACGGGTTGCTGTCGACATCATTGGTCCTCTGGAAAAGACCAAAAGAAGGAACAGGTTCATCCTGACCTTAGTTGACACTTGCACTATGTGGGCCGAAGCCGTACTGCTACCATGCACTAATTCCAAGCATGTCGCAGAAGCCCTTGTGCAAATTTTTACACGGTTGGGATTCCCTCAACAAGTTTTGACGGACAATGGATCCCAATTCCGTAGCCTGTTAATGGAGGAGATCTTTAAGATCTTGAGGGCCAAACATATCCACACAAGTCCCTACCATCCGGCCGGAAATGGGCTCGTGGAACGTTTTAATGGCAGCCTCACCACCATGTTACGTAAGCTGGGTCAGGAGAAACCGGAAGACTGGGACCTATATATATCGGCTGCCTTATTCGCCTACCGAGAGGTTCCCCAAGCGTCTACGGGATTCCCGCCTACTACACTTTTATTTGGCAGACCTATAAAGGGGCCATTAGAAGCCTTACTTCGGCCCCTGACAGACCAAAAGGCTGACGAGACAGTCGTCTCTGCAAGCAAGTATGTATCTGAGCTCAAGGAAAGGCTAAAGCTAGGATGGGATCTAGCTACAACCAACCTTACGAAAGCCCGCGCTAAACACGCTAAAAGATACAACAAAGCTGCAAAAGAGAGAGAGAGCTCCAACCAGGGGAGAAAGTTTTGTTGCTACTCCCAACCGGAAGCAATAAACTTCGCATCGGATGGCAAGGGCCGTTTACCGTCCTTAAAAAAGATCTCACGTACCAATTACAAGATCTCCATCAAAGGAAAGGAGAAGGTCTTCCACATAAATCTGCTAAAGAAATATTTGGAAAGACCGGTGCCATCCTCCGAGCATCTCCTGGCTGTCGCCATAGCAACGGAAGACGAGGAAGATGATGATGGTTGCATGGAGTATCCACTGCAACCCACAGAATCCTTTAAAGATGTCAAGTTCGGCGACAATCTCTCACCTGAACAACAAACAGAAACCAGGGCTCTACTAAAACAGTACAGTGCAGTCCTAACGGATGTACCTGGTCGAACAAATCTCATTGAATTTGATATGAAATTAACAAACGAGACCCCTGTTCAAACCAGAGTTTACCCCATCCCGTACGCTAAAGCGGATGCACTTCGCGGAGAAATAGACAAGCTGCATCAGGCAGGAATTATCAGTGAGTCTACATCTCCTTACAGCTCGAGTTTAGTGCTGTTGCAGAAGCCCAATAAGGAAGTTCGGCTGTGTATTGATTACAGGTTGCTAAACGCTGTAACGGAATTCCAGCCCGAACCTCTCCAAACTGTTTCTGAGTTGTTCACCACGCTCAGCAAAGCAAAGATCTTCTCCAAGATTGACCTCAGTAAAGGTTATTATCAAATACCAGTCAAGGAGAAAATTAAACCTTTGTTAGCTTTCAGCACTAGCGAAGGACATTACACATTTAATGTGATGCCGTTCGGTTTGCATAACGCACCAGGAGTGTTCACCAGGATGATGAGGAAGCTTCTAGAGCCTTTGCAAAGTCCCCATATCCATAATTTCATGGATGACATATTAATTGCATCGGAAACCTATGAAGAACATATTGCTACGGTTGCTATGCTCCTCAGGAGACTACAGGAAACGGGTCTCACAGCCAGACCTAGCAAATGTCTCATCGGGTTTGAACAGTTAGACTTCCTGGGGCATACTATTTCTCACGGATGCAGTTGGCCTATTAAGAAGAACGTGGAGAAAATTGTGGCAGCAAAAAAGACCCCGAACGAAGAAAGACGTACGTTCCTTCATATCGCTATGTGCATACTATCAGAAGTACATCCAGAACTTCAACGGACTGACGGCACCTCTGACTGACCTCACAAAGAAAGGTTGTCCTGATAAGGTCATATGGGATCAAAAGTGCGAACACGCGTATAGTACTTTGAAAGGACAGTTGTCGGCACACCCCATCCTAAGGTTACCTGACCTTAAGAAACCTTTCATACTGAGAGTTGACGCGTCAGGTCAGGGCATCGGGTCAACATTGCTGCAAGCCGATGACAGTGACCTGAACATGCTATTTCCAGTTGCCTATGGCAGTCGGAAACTGAATAAAGCGGAACGCAACTACAGTGTCGTTGAAAGAGAATGTCTCGCTCTGATTCATGGCATCAGACGCCATCATGAGTTTCTGTATGGTACTTCTTTCACGGTGCAAACAGACCATGCTCCACTAGCTTTCCTGGGTGCCAAGATGGAATTCAACGCAAGGATAATGCGTTGGGCCTTGCTATTGAGTGTTTATTCCTTCAAAGTGGAATATATTCCAGGAAAACCGAATGTCGGAGCTGACTTCTTGAGTAGAAACTGGACCACGGAGGAAGAGGAGAAAATCGACGATGCCAATCACCCTAAAACTACCGATCAGGGCAGCTTCATTGTCATAAATTAAACATGAAAACGAGTTTCCATGTCTCAAAAGTGGGGACGATTGTGACGTACGTCTAAGTATGACAAATGAATTTCCCTGACTCGATGGATGATAACAGAATATTGGCCTCTCATAACTTTAGAACCCCTGATCATCTGTTGTAACTTTTACCGGCATGCAGCGGTACCATCCAAGAACAGGCTGATCTTCAGCATTCAACGTGGAGCGGCCGCGATCTAAAGAATCAGGGACTTGCAGCTCACAGAGTTAGCTTCTCGGGAAAGTTTCGCACTCTTATGCGAGCACCTGAGACGGAAGAAAATCGGTAGACCGGGGAAAACGAAGGAATCGCAGCGTTTTAACACATCGGCGAGGTACCCCGAATTTTGCTCAAGATCAAGAAAGGTGCGAAAATTTAACACGCCCCCATTCAAGTTACATTCGATAAGTATAAATAGAGAACTCCGATAAACTGCATTTTTATCGTTCGCTCTGACAGAATCCTAGTTGCACTAGCATAGTCGGATTCCTGCTGGATTTCATCTACCTTCGTGACTATTGGAGTGTATTCTTTCTGTGCAGACGGTAATTTATACATTAGCTTCGAGTGATCATTGGTCGAGTTATTTCTATTGATTTCAATGGATTGTGGTGTAAATTTAACCTTATTAAATAAACCCATTTTCAAAGTTCTAGTGCAAACTAATGTTACAGCTAAAAGTATTTCCTAATACAATTGACGCGTAAATTTATTTTGCAGACGTTAAAGAGAAATTATAACTTTAATACAGTTTAGTTCTGTATAGATAGATGTGCTTTTTAATTATTTTTAACTCTACGGGTAGTTTTCCTGATTTGTTAATTGACGACGCTAATAAGTAAATAGGCTAACTGTAATTTATCGCGTCAGATTATAATATGATTTGTAATGCATTTCTTGTTTTGATTATCTTTCATTCAGAACGATCATTCAACCTGCATCCCAGCAATTATTAACTATATACAGAGTTCTGCCAAACTCAATTTGATAACTCCAGTAACATATGAACTTTTTTAAAGCTAAACATGGTGGCGACCTGTAATGGGCCCCGATCCTCTGAACTCTGAACGTAAAATGAGAAAAAAAGCCATTCAAGAAACACTTTAAAAAATACTAGTTCATAGAGAGCCCTTAACGACAACTGGACGCAGAACATATTTTATTCACTGCCCCTATTTGTGAAGAAAAAGCATCGATACCTGAACACTGTCTGTCACGTATATTCAGTGGATTTTAACCTCCCTCCCCCCCCCCCCCCCCCCCCGAAGAAGAACTTACCTCAGTGTTTTTCTTAACTTGTGACATTACGGAAAAAAGAAGTTATCTCTCCTCCAGCTGTGCCAATTTTAGGAACCACACCATACCCTCACGCTTAGCCAAGTGCCTGTGCCTTTCTTTAGGAACTTTATCTAATAAATAAACAGTACCGTTTAAACTTCAACGTCCCAGCGATTTCGGGACACTATTGTTAAATTCAACAAACCCCAAATCTGGGGCTGTACACGGAAGAAATTAACATTTACCTACGCCAAGGTTTAGTGCTGTGTTTGTTTGATGTATGTCCTATGAAGTGCCAGAATTCACCTTTCGTTAAGTCTGCGTGTATGTTTGTGGGATGTCCAGCCCTCGTGTGTTTTTGTTTGAATGAAAGAATATTAATCTTTTCTTTACCCTTTTTAATTAGTTCGACCTTATACTAAGGTGCATTATATTCCTTGTACGGGATCTCTCTTAGTGGGATTGGGTAACTGTGTTCATTCCCCCCCTTCCGTAAAATTTGTTGATTTAAAGGGAGACAATTGAGAACCCTAGCTTTTCCTCTACCCCCCCCCCCTTTTTTTCTGTAACCCCTTGCCTCAGAGTAATAACTTTTCCGGTGGGTTAAATTGCCTATCTCTGATCACCCTCCCCCCCCCACCCCTTTCTGGTCTTTGGGACCGGGTTTTGTATGTTAGTAAATATAAACGGGAAACGCTGGATGGGATATTTCTCCTCAAAAACCCCCTCTTCCCTAGTGATATTTGTTTTCTGTAACCTTTGATTTTTTGACTGTAAATGTACAATTTTGTGTGAGTCCTTTATGATAATAAAGGTATGAATATTTATTTGTGTTGGTTGTCGGTTGGCCTAAAACTCCAAACATTCCATCTGTGTAGTTGTATTCATGTACGTTGAGCGACAGAAATCACCAAATCGGTGAGCGCGCCTGAGCGACTGGAACTGAACACACAATTGTTTGTGCAGAGAGTGAGATAGGAGTAGTCTGTGAGAAAACAGATATTGTCGTAATAAGAGACTGTCCTTGCTCCTTCCCAGCGCTTGTGAATCTGCTACCGATCATTCTCCTAAATCCTTATTCTTACAGAGCCTTCAATATCACTTTAACACTCTAAAGGGACCCAATATTTTATCAGCAACCCTCTCAGATAAAAAAAATTACGACACTGATAAGGGTATCCTAATCTTGTGAATATTGAAAGCAAAGCCTCTCCTACATGTACTGAGTCTGCTGAGGGTAGAGCAATCGCTTCCCCCCACATAGTACATGTCTACCAGAGAAAGGACGTATTTTTTTCGGAAACTGACGAAAAGCGCATACAGTCTGCTGAAATGAAGAATTAAATGAAAAGTAAGCTGCAAAGTATGACACAGAACATGGAATCAATAAAGGAAAGAAAATACTAGAGATGATTCCTACATAGCAGGGGGATACTGAGGTGAGTAAATTTTGTGTAAAAGTGTAATTCCTCCCTTTTTTCTTAATTTCTCAAAACCTCATTTTTTTCACACAAATGTGGGCACGTTGCCCATGATTTTTCAAAAACTATTAGTGATACAGTAGTAAATGTTGGGCCACATGCTGTACACACAGTGGTCATTAAAATAAACTATAAAAATAAAGGATATATGTGTTAACAAAGTACATAACTGTTGAGAAATAGCTAAGATACCCCCCTTAAAAATTTCAACTTTTTTTCGATTGGTATGTTAAAATCCAAAAAAACTCAGATATCAAACCAATCAAAATTATTTTAGTATACAATCATTATCATCATCTCATCTCAGCCCGTAACCCGTCATGGGTCGTAGGGGTGCCATGGTGGAAGCATCAGTAGACAGGGTCCTCCACTGCTCTCTATCCTCAGAATGCGTACAAGTGTGTAAAAACCGTGTCCTGCCCATTCTTTGATGTTATCAGCCCAGGATTTTCTCTGCCTTCCTCTTCTCCGTTTACCTTCGACTGTTCACTGAAGGATCGTTTTTGAAAGGGAGTCATGACGAGTTACATGCCCAAACCAGGCAAGCTTTCGACGTTTCACTATTGACAAAACAATCATTATCATATATTAACAAATGAAACAGCCAAAATTTCATAACTCAAGTTTGTACTCAACATTTGAGATATCTTGGCAACAAAATACCCAAAAAAAAAGCTAAAATTTGCCTTTTTTCACTGTTTTTTTTTTCCGCCATAGATTGCAAGTTTTTAGTATATACCTCAATGTTTTGTATTTTTTTTTTCAGTCATTTTGCTGGTATAAATGACCAGATATATAGATATTAACTTATAATTCTGTGTTTTTTAATTTTGGGGGTTTAACTCCCCTTAATAGAGCCTTACCAGAAACTAGCTGTAGGCAAAGTCGTGGAAACTGGCTTTACCACTGGTGATGGTGTGGCTTCCTGGCTATGGTCTTTATGTATGGAAAATTGCTGCGGTAGTCACAGTGGAAAGTGATGAAGAAAACTGTTGGTCTTGAACTGAGGGAGATTGTTGTTGATTTCATAGTCAAAAACGTTCATTACCGCTGAAAACGAAAGTTATAAATGAAAATTATGGTCTGTTCTGACATTTAAATCAAGGAAGACTGCAACAACATAATTACCATGTAATAAAGTGACCACACAAGTTTTGTATGGTAAGTTTCCTTCATATGGTGAATACTAATCATGGAGTAAGTTTTCTGTTATTCCCACGTGTGGCTTTTTTGTATGATAAACGGCAAAGGTTGCTCCTATGGGATAGTGAAAAGAAAGAAATGTTGATGATGATGAAGCTAGGGTGGATTTGAAGTTTAACTAATCCGTTCAGTAAAACCTGAGACTACAAAAAGTTTAAAAGTGAGGAAATGAAATGACTAGATGTATGTAATTATGGCAAGATTTGAACAAAACATGCTATAGGTAAAATAGACCATACAAATGGTAAATTGTTTTTTAAGCCCATGTCCCAGAAATATGAGATATTTCTCGTGCATGGAATTAAGCAGGTTAAAATTTCCATATTCAATATAGCACAATTTATACCCATTTGTATTTTTTTCAATTTCATGGAATTTTTTATGTTTTATAATGTTTAATATTGTGTTGTGGAGTACTGGTTTCCATGGCTTTAAATATTCCTTGCCAAAACACTTTAATGGACTTATGGCAGTGGCGTCACTAGGGGGGTGCGGACCACACCGGGTGAAAACCATGAGTTACCGGTACCGCACTGGGTGACATCAAACACCTAGTTGACGCCACTGACTTGTAGGTTTAGTTACTTGCTTTAGTTTGGGTTTACTATATCTTCCTCTATTTCATTTATTGTAATAAAAAAATTATGTTTAATATGTCTGTTTTGAATGTAATGATTTTTTTAATGTTTAATATGATTAACATACTTTTTATGCTGTATTGGTATAGTAAATATTATTTTGTTATCGTATTTGCTTATCATTGCATTGTCCTCGATAGCCTATGTAGCTGATATATGCTTATTATTTTGGTAGCATAACATTTTACCATGTTGTGCAGCTATCTGTCTAATTCAATCTTTATCACGGTTTCTAGCGATGCTCCCGATTGTGCTGGCGGGAAATGTATTGCTGTGAAGTAACTCTTTTTAGCGGGGGGTTTTTTTATTTCTCACAATGCTGGCACGTATGTTTTTTTATTTTTATTTCTTACATTGCTGGGCTAGTATTTATGCTATGGTATTATTTTTCAAGACATGTTTTTTACTTAGTACGGTTTCGTCTATCTTATAACATCCTATTCCTAGTCCTAAATTTTAGCTGATTGTTATTTCAGTGTACGGTACTTTTTGGATGTCTGGATATCTGATATGTCCGTAGAGCTTTTCAGCAGCTACTTGTCGTGTCTCCCTTTAATACCGTGGTTTCCAATCATCTTTTTATTAATTTTGTTAATTAATCAGTAATTTTTTTATATCAATGTCAAAAATACCCGGCAGCCTTTATTATTTAGAAAGAAACAACATTGACGCTGCCGTAACGTTGTTCTAATAGTGTATTTTTTTTTTTTAAATCGACCAAAAACATTGTGGTCTTTTGTAAAGTGATCGTTTTGTATAATATTAAAATATTTTCGAATTAAAACTAAACATTATAATTTCAAATGTTTAATGAATATGATTGTTAACGATCTATTTCGTTTGCCCCGGATAGTTTCCCCAGGATCTCTATGGAGACGAAGAAATAATGGGGGCGCCGCTCCCTCAGGCGTGTTGTAAAGGGGTGATTAATATGATGTTATGCATTGGGCTGGCACCTTCAACATTAAAAAAAATTGCTACAAGAAAGCTACTGCTGCAAAAAGCACATGACTGTTTGGCGCAAAGCTTCATGAAGACCAGCTGCAGTGGCAGCTCAATGCTACATAGGAAGTGAAATGAGATTGATGATAATGATGAGGATGATGATGATGATAGTGGTAAACTGTGAAAATGGTGATGATAGGGATAAACTAATGAAATTAGGTTTTGATAAAGTTGTTTTGTGCACGTACCTAAATTTTCGCTTTTCCACAACTTGATGTTATATATTGTAGTTTGGTCCTAAGTGATCGCTTTGTCCACCACGATCATTGTTCCATTATCTTGTCTAACTGGATAGTTCTTGTTTTTTTCACTATGTTATCAGGTTTATCATTTCGACTTTGAACGTTGTTAGTTTCATTATGTTTATTTGGACAGAGTCTTCTGGCTCATTTTCTGTCAGGTCTTGTATGTTTGTATCTAATCTCTTACTTGTTCTATATAATTGTGTTTCTTATCATCAGATCAAACTTGTTTTAACTGTGCTTGAACAAAATGTTCCCTCGCGGTACTGAAGACTGGTCTCGACACGCATGCTGACAGTCTCTTAGATCTCGTTTGAGATATGTTAGGATTTACTTGTGTAAATACAGGTAGTTCTTTGTTTACGCGATATATGCGTTCACGAGACCCTCACGTAAACAGAAATCGCGTAAATAGAACACAAATTTCTCAGTCAAATATATGTAAAGTAGGGCAATGTATTCCACCAATGCTGTACATAATAATAACATTAAATACATGTAATAATAAACCGCTTTCATTTATACATATATCATCCATATAAAGTACATGTACATAAAACAACACTGACAAATTATTCTTCATCTTCATCAATATCTACTCAGCGATGAGGGGTTTTGATTTAGTTTAGTTTTGGTTTGGTTTGATTTAGTTTTGGTTTTAAGGATTATCTTCATTGCCCAAGGACAACTCCATCGGTGCTCCGATCTCCTCCCTTAGATCACACAAGGAGAATCTCAGCAAAGTGCACGAACTCCGTAGCACCGGCGAGAATCCCAGTGTGTGTATATAGAAATCACACATTCTAAAATATTTTTGTGGTAGGTGTAGGTAGGTTTATAATTTTTAAATTTTGCCAGGGCAGCGGCCTGATAGGCCTACTCTTTACGATTTCCAAATGTCGTGGGATTTTTAACGTGCGCAACTTACACACGGGACCTCCTATTTTTTCGCCCTTATCCGAGAAGGCTAGTCATCCGATCTCACTACCCAGGAGACCAGGGGGGAGTATGACATTATTAAGATCACTGGTTCTGAAAAAAAAAGCGAGGGGTGCTGAAACCTGAAACTAATCGGAACATTTGGGCTGTTCTGGTGATGCAGCCATGTTTCCAGACATTTTTCCAATCTTTCAATTATGTTATTGCATATGTAGCAGCTCATAACGATGTGCCTGATTTAATACTACCGGTATGCTTTATAATTTTCTTGTTATTTCTAAAAGAAATGGTGCTTTCACATAAATTCAATGCTGTTTTAATCATGGCAGTTGACTGACCACTTTCATAGCGTTTGTTCACGTCCAGGTTTTGATGCAGTTTTATAGATCTTGCACGTTTTCCTCACACTATCACTTGCTGCACGCTTAAAAAGGGTAATTAATCTATTAATTTCACTAATAATATTAAGTGACAATTAAAACTATACAGTATAGCATCTGCCAGTTTAGTCTATATTAAATATACACACGTAATACTAGTCATAATCTCTTCTTCTTCTTCCTCGTTCGTCCTGAAAAGGACGTTGGTTGCGTTGTGTCTGTTTACAGCGAAGTTGCAATATCTGCGCCTTTCGGGCCGACTCATCCGACTTCAGCACGTGCATTTTTTGTGGACCGGGTTTGCCTTCCCTCTTCGATCCCTACTCTCTCAGCCAAGACTGCAGTGATGCAGCCTGTTTTTCCAGGACCACCACTTGGAGGTGGAGTAGGGTCTTTGGTCAGCTCTGGTTCGCTGACCCTGACGCAAGCTGTCAAGCTATAGTCGCTGACTGCATTCTCTGACCCAAAAAACGCAATACTAGCATAATGACGCAACACAGAGTACTTAGTTCAAGGCCTGTACAGCGAGAATAAAAACGTGGGAATCGGAGTCACACGGATGATGCCATCATTTTGCTGTCGCTCTGTCCATTGTGCGAACATAAAATACTGTAAAAATGTCTAAATACTGGGTGGCGTAACTTCGACTTTGACGAGTAAATAAAACAAAAATGCCTAAAAATTGGTGCGCGTAAGTTTGAGTTCGCGTAAAGGAAACGCGCGTAAACAAAGAACTACCTGTATACTGTTTATTTCTAATTAACCCTACTTTTGTACAATTCCGAATTAATCATCATTATCATTTGCCTATTTGGTCCCTGTGGAGGATGAAGCCACCACTACAGTTGGTCTCCTTACAGGAAGCTTGCACCAAAACATTCACGTGTTTTTGCAGCTTTGGTTCCTTTAGAATTATGTTTTACATGATGGAGTTCCTAGCCTCATGCATGACCTCATATCAGCTGCCCTTTATGACAGGCCTTAAGGAGCAGTAGTCTCATTCTTTCATTGTCTCCTCTGAGGCACACAATAGTAGAGCAGAACCTGGAATTTAATTCATTATTACATTAGATTGGTAGACTACGAAAAGGACTTTAGCACTTGAAACAGGAGAATCACTCTGGAAACTGAAGTACAGAGTCCTCATGGAGTTAATTAATCTAATTAGGAAAAATATATGGAGACATGCAATGCAGAACTGTCCAAGAAGGACAGTTTAGAGATCCCTTGAATTAAGAGAAGAACTGGGGCACGACAAGGATGTCTGTTATGCCCATTCTCATCTTCAAGGCCGTAGATTGGATTATAAAGATGAAAAATTAACCTCTAAAATGGAATCAGTGTACTCTAACACAACAGCTCAACGATCTAGGTTTTGCCGATGACCTAGCTCGTTCATCCCAAATCTATAACCAGATGAGAGTCAAAATAAGAGTATGAATGAGAGATCACAGCAATTTGATCTGAGCATAGGCAAAGAAAAGACAACGATTATGAAAATAAATACGGCAAATTTTAGTCAGATCGCAACATCAGAAACACTAATACTCGTAATATGTAGACTCTTACATATATACCTCTGCACCAATATCGCCAAAGTGGTTGGAACGAATAGTGATATCAGAATAAGAATGCGAAAGGCAAGATGAGCTTTCATTCCATTGAGGAATATTACAGAAAATAAAGAAAAAATAAAATATTCTACTCAAATGTTAAGATTTTATGGCCATGAAACATACAGAACAACAAAAACGACAATCAAGAAGTTATAGACTTTCAGAAATTAGTGCTTGCGCAGAATGGAAGGCCTGACAGATCACCAATGTAGAACTGAGGCACAGAACCAGACAATAACAAGTGTGGAAAAATCGTTCGCGTTTGGTAAGACAATAATTGAGGAAACTAAATGATAGATTTTTATTTAAGATATGGAAAGACATTGAAAGAGACAGGATGGCTCACGAATTAGTCGTAGACTTATGCTCCTCGGGGAGTTGAGAGGTAATGCTTGATTATCAAAGTCAATGACTGCAAAAAATATGTTTTTGTTAAAGCTAATGAAGGTTATTGTCAATAAAGGGTGAATGTGTAGAGGGAGATGTGTGCCAGTGTTTCTCCCTGGGTAACATTACCATGCTTAAGAGTATGTGATACTTGCACCGGCACATATCCGTTTAATTCTGAAATACAAGAGAAGGTGGAACGTACCTTCGTCATAGGTTATTCCATACATGAGAGGGAGCTCTGAGCTGACACCAATGGCTCCTTTACATTCTTTGTATTCGTTAGTCACTGGGTCCTTGCATGCAGCATGGCATACTCGCCCACACGAGTCATGAGCTCTGATAATTGCCTTGGTATCTACCCCTGATGGCGAGAAAGAAAGAAGTACTACGTTGTTGTGTTACTATTTCATCATAAGTGACGGCAAAGACCACATTGTAAACATCTAGCCTACACAATCACCAAATCTCGATATAAGCTGAATAAGGAATGAACGCATACTAGTATTTTAGTATGATCTCTCACATTCTCAGCGGCGTAAAAGGCAGTGACCTGGAAGTGCCATTAACACTACCGACTGCATATAACCAGGCCAGTTAAACTTCCACTGAACGCTACCGACTACACATGACCAGGCCAGTTAAACTTCCACTGAATGCTACCGACTGCACATTGCCAGGCCAGATAAACTTCCACTGAACGCTACAGACTGCACATAACCAGTCCAGTTAAGCTTCCACTGTTAAATAATTAACAGCCAAGATCATCAATAAAAATAATCATCATCATGACAGCTCAGCTCCCATGGAGCATAAGCGTTCATCAAATACTCTCTTACTCATCTGTTACACCTCATTTCGCACACAGGCGTGCGCTCTATAGTAAGGCATAGCTGTGCGCGAATGAGGATACTCGATAACGCACCGATTGTGACAGCGCACCATTTATTTTAGTTGTGACGTAAGTCAAAAATGCACTGTGACGTAGGCGCCATCTGGTCCTGAAAGCTAACGGCCAACCTTCGTTCTCTTTTGGCTAGTGTCCGTCGAGGTGGAAGGACGCATTATTATGCGCTCCTGATATATGTGTTATAGTCCACAAGTTAGTCGAGGATTTTTTAGACGACTACGCTTTTGATAAACGTCAGTGATGTAAGGCATTTGACAGAGAGGTATTTGAAATAATTAATATGAATTCCGTCGAGATTTACGACAATGTAGATATAATGGTAGTCGTGGATTCTGATCATTATTACATGGCTAGTTTGCCTGTCATTTATGCCTAAGGACGGTGCAAGGACTGTGTATGTATGTGAAAACCTTCTCATATAATCATTGTGCTTGAAGATGTGGAGCTATGCACCTTGTGAGTATCGTAATAAGAAAGATTGAATGTATAGCAGCCTGGACTTACATTCTTCGACGTTATGTTACGTGTTCGGCTTGTTACATTTTACATTCTACGCATTGAACGATGTATAATCTAACCCAAAGCAATATTTAACACCATCTGGTGGCCAAACGAACAACACGTATCATTCTTGACGGCCAGTCAACGCGTAACACCATCCTTTCAAGTTCAAGGTCTTTCCAATTTTCCTTCATCCATTTCATGTCTGTCTCCATTTATGTTCTTTATTTGTGTGTGTTTTCTTTTTGTTTGCTTGTTTGTTGTTGATATTTTGTATTTGGGTCTCCCTCTATATCGTTAACCCTGGGGTTTCCAGAACAGGGATTGCCTTGTAATGCTGACAACAGATTTTCTCATTATTTGCCCTTCTCCTCACATCTTGTTCTACTGGTATTTATCCGGTCCTTCCCATCAGTTCTACATTAGTCATCTTGTCACACCATTTCCATCTCTCTATTCTGTGCCCGTACCCATTTATGAAATGTCTGTATCTTTCTGGTTGTCGTTCTCCATATTTCAGGACGATAAAATAAGACTGATTTTACATTTCAAATGTGTTTTTTCAAGGTTTTTTTTTGGGGGGGGGGGGGGGGGAAGAGAGAGCATAACATTGAAACAGGATGGGGTTGCCGGCCCCATATCCAACCTTTCGTAGCCGCAACAATAATAATAGCTATTTCAAATTTTAAAACACACACACACTCTCTCACACACACACTCACACACACACACACACACACACCACCCGCCGATTATACATACGCTCGGAAGCATCCTCTCATCACGTTTCATCAACCAATTCATTCCTGGCAATCCCCCTCCTAATGCCACAATCCAGCAGTCTCAGCCGTGATGGTTTTTCAATCGATTGGCAGTGTCATTCTCTAACAGGCAATCAACAATCTTGTCTTCAGTAATCTCTTCCTTTATCCATATCCAATACGCACCCCACTATAAGGTTGGCTCATTGAATGCTAAGTTTAATATCAGCTCTTTCCATTTGCTGCTTACCCCCTGCACGACCAGGACAGTAGATCTTCACCAATTACTGAAGATTATGAGGCTGCAATGTGGAGGTTTCTTTTCCATTTATGCCGAAGCCATCCATATTGGATCTTCCGAAGCATGGACTGGAGAGTCTGACACACATAAACTGCTTCTTGTCAATGAAAATTTATCCAGACAAACCAACCTAAAAGCAGCAGATGGTTGGTTATGTAGATGTAAGGCCCCGCTTATGTTTCAGCGAACGACCTCATCGCCCTTAATTCCTAGCCGAGAAGCCCCAACCGGATTTCCCACCAAGGGCTTAAACAGACAACCATCCAAGTTGTACACAAAAAAACGGACATCATTAATTCCATTCTCCAATATTAAACATTTATTCAGTTTGATCAATTACCAGTTTCTTTCTGCTATTTTTCCAAATCCCCCCAAGCTCCTGCATTCTTCTTGCCCAAGGGCTGATAGATGACCCTGTTTTGGGTAAAGGGTCGCGCAAAGTTCCTCACGAGACCTCCTACTCCACTCCTCTCCCTTGAATATGTTTTCTACTGTGGGTCCACCTGATGAATAGTTTGACTTAACATCACCTGTCAGCCAACCATAGACATTTCTCCCCCTCTTTAATTCGCACTCCCTTGATTGTCAGCTAATGTATCATGTTTGGTAGGGGATGACTATGTAATCTGTGGTTACTCGCACATATAGGCTTTTACATGAGCCATCGCCTATCTGGAATTAAATAGACCAGCAAGCCAAGCAATTATTCGCGATTGTGTTCACAAATAGGTTATCTCGCGGTACCAGGAATATTGTTGGGATATGCACAAGTGTATCAATATTAAACTACTACAAGGAGTAGCCCCCCATTGTTTGAGAGCAAATAAATTTCAACACATTGAAACCAAGTCTTCTTCGAAGTCTTCTTGACCTTGTGCCATCCATTGAAAAAGTCCTCTTCTGGTGGCCTCTCCATTTATATAAAATATCCTTGGTGTTTTGTCCACAACTGGCGTTGTCCTGTGTGTGACTAGATCTACATTTACTCACTATCATCTCCTAATCCTGATGTGTCCCCCCCCCCCCCACACAACAATGATTAACCTCTTGTGATTGTTTATCAACTGATTTTTTTTTTCAATCAAAAGCCACATTTTCCTCCCCAACCTTGTTCCACCACCCGAATAAATGATACAGAGAAACACGTAACAGGTTTTATATTCATATCTTATAAGAAAGACTCACGATTAACCACCAGTCCACATAATTCTCAGAGCGGAGGCCAATTACCGATAAAGTTAACTGCGCAGGAGAATATGAAGTGATGAGTAGCAGACACAGATATTTTAACAAGCTACAACAGATGACAGCAACACAAGGTCGCATTTTTTGTGAAGGGCCTCGCGGAAAAAACCAAAAGTTCGACTCTACCCAGCAATTCTCGCCTCAATAAAAGCAGCAGATACATTAAAGACAACGGAAATTATAGTTTATTGGACTTCATAAACTACCTGCTGCAGGAGTGTATTTAACGGCGACGAAAACCCATGGAGGGGGGGGGAATTTTTTTTGAGAAAAGACAGCAGTCGCTGGTCCAACAATAGCAGCCTCTTTATAGAAGCCCCTCGTAACTGATACCCCGAGAAGATAAAAAACACTTGACCAATGCTTACATCCCCATAGCAACGTTAGTATGTTCTTAGGTTCTGAAACGCTGATATGTACCTGGGAGAGCCACAGTAAGCAAAGGTGAAGTAAATCGTTATTGCCAACTTTTCATTTTAAACTTGATCACGTTTTTACATGTCGGGGACGATCTGACAGCTTGATTTTTCATGAAATAAACTTCAAAAATATAAACAGACGTGCAACTTCTGAAGTCCATAAATCTCCTTTTTGCTACCAAAAATATATAACTGTAAACAATTCTAAGAAAGAAAGTAGCAAATCAAACCTGTTTCGTCTGAGCGTAAGCACTAGGTAATAGAAATGTTATTGTGTTAGTCCGACCCGGCCGTATTAATGCACAGGGTAACTTTGGTATTATTAAATTTGGGCGGTCTTACCTTATAATCTATTATGGAAAACATGGCCCCATTCGTTGGTGTGTCGCACGTTTAGTTTGCAGCAAAAATCGTTTTATGAACAATTTTTGGGCCTAAGCCCTTCAACTCTGGTCATGAGCAGGAAGACCCTATGTTGCTGGGGACATTGTGAGGCAATGGGCTTGAAATTTGAATACTGGTTCGAAACGTCAGCGGACGGGAACGGGGACTGGAATGTGGGACGCAACGTCCCCAATTCATTCAAGGCACGTCAGATATCTGCGAGAGGTGAGATACTTCACATGGGAAATACTTGATGAGATTGTCTCTAACAAGGAGCACACAGTATAAATGACAACGAAGAAAAAGATAAGGATAGAACTCAGAACGACAAGCATGGATTGTTTCTTGAGTTACCGTATACCCTATTATGTTACTGAAGGTCACAATGATGAACAAAATTAATAACAGGCTTCATTTTATTTAATTAGTAATGCAGCATACTATAACCTTATTAAATACCCCTTTTATTTCGGTGTCTCTAGGAGACAAAGAAAGAATTGGTTTACTCTGCACCCTCCAGCATGACGTACTAGGCGACAAATTGAGGTTTGTGTATGGGGCAGGCAGGAGTTATATGACTGCTTTTGTGTTGGCTACCTGCAAGGTAACCACTACATTGGTGGCTTCATGCTCGTAAGAAGCACAAAGAGAAAATGATATGATAGCTATTTAATGATGCTTAGAATGAGATGATTAGATATGATAAGATGAGACTACCTTGAACCACATACAGTGATCGTGGAAGATACTCACATGAGAAGACTCGTATTCAAAGTTTCAGCAAGAGCGTTCCGATAAAAGCATCAGCCTGGAGATAATTTACCAAAATCCAGGGCAGCTGTTACCAGTGAATGACATGAGTCAGCATTCTTGGGTGAAATATACGTGTAACATTAACAAACCAAAGCTTTAAAAAGGATTATCCTAGCTCATATGTTACTGATAACTGTCATTGGTCATATATGGTCGTGAATCTAGATAGTTTGCAAGATATTTATGGACCCGCCTGAGTAGAGAGAAGAGTGGAATGGTGTATAAAGTAAATGAGAAAGTAAAGATGTGAGAATAAGATTTCACCGAGTGAATAGTTAAACAGGAGAAGAACTGTCTCTTGAATGAGTAGTTTTTACCTCTAATCCAGCCTATCATAATACGACTATCATTTTATGAATATAGACAAACTTGCACCTCCAATATCGTAGCAATATAGTTTAACTAAACACACACACACAGCTTATGTGAAAACAAGACACACAAACGTGAAAAAACTAAGGTAAATTCGTTATTGGGTCCGACCAACCAAACAAGTTAAGATCTTTTGTTGGATATTATCATTTAAACATTACCACATCGGAATATCTAAAAGTAGCGAAATCTGTTAGATAAATCGCTAAATTTCCAGTAAGTTTTAACTCCTATGATAACAAATAAACTCGCCGTGTTTGGTTTGCCTACGTCGTACCTTCAGCGCCAAGTATAGCGCTGAATTTTTGTCCCAGAGGTAATGCTTAGAAAAAGATCTCGCCGTCAAATCTTACACTGCATTCCTAGTTCGTCCTTGATAATTAAAAAAAACAAATTTGCAGGGTGAAAGGAATATCAGTTTTCAAGGACCGAAGAGAGAAGAAGGGAGTGTGATTAAGGAGCGATAGAAAGAAAAGCTACCAATGTCACGGAACGATAGGGTATATGAAACGCCAAATTGTAATAGGAAAATCGCGACAGTAATGCCCTTAGCAATTTTGAAAAACAAGACGCAAAGCCGCATGCCTCGTACTATATTCTCGCAGTTTCATAGCAAAATATCCAAGCTGTTTAACACGCCAGAATTGTATATACAACACACACAAGTCATCTCTCAATTCCTGCCTAGAAGTGTATATCTGACAAAAACCCAAACAAGTAGGTTTGATTTTGAATAAAAATGAAAGAGAAGGGGGAAAGATGGGCCGACTTATGGAAAAGTATCATAATTGACGACTAACAGTGACAATATGAAAATCCAAACGACAATTAAATTAAAGGGCCATAAAATCATATATATGGATAGCTTAGAGTCCTCCTGGCAATAATACTTTATTTAAAATACAAATTAGTTCCAATTATTAACCAAGGTATTGAAAAATACTATATAACCTACGAACGGTAAGACGGACGGACATGTTGTTTTTGCTCATTCTATTTAATAACAGTATTTGGGGACCGCAAGTTTAAAAAGAGGCATAGGTGATTCAAATCCGATAGGTTAGTTGAGGATTAAAAGGAAGAGGGGTATGGTTGGCCCAAAAAGCTAAATATATTTTTGCAGTACTCACTCAAGAGTATGTTTGGAGTTTTTTGTTTTTTTTCAATTTGATTGCAATAGCTAGACCTCGCAGTGATTGGGCCCATCTAGTGATAATGGCAAAAGGTTCCAAGGCTTGTCGCCATTTAGATACACAATTGTTAGTATTGTAAGTCCTTCGTTGAAACACGAAGTGCAAATGGAGTGAAATACAATAAAAAACCTTGGCAGTCAGGACGAGGGCAAGCTGACTTTATAAATATAAAGGTCTAATGCCACTCACGTATGTTTTGTGATATTTCCATTGAATTGTATGTAAGAACGAAATTTAGTTACCTTGTTATTACAAAATGTTTGTATAAGATACTGCTTTATTGGGAATGTTTATGCGACAAGTACATAGTTCCCCCTAGCTGACCGTATGCATGGCCTTTGGGTTGCTCACCAACTCAGTAAAACTAACATGAGTTTTGATAACTATACAAATGATTTCCACAGCTACCATTGGGACGGCAAACTCACCATTATCCTATGGGAAAGGATTAATTAGTTTTTGTAAGTGTCCAGAGGCGGTGTATCCATTAAGAGAGAAGAATAGGGAGCACTGTATGATTTTGTTATCTTATCAAATGAAAATGGGTTGAAATGGGTTTGGTCACAAAGGGATCTGACCCTTTATCTTTTTATAGAAATTATACCAATGTATTACTTGTGGAATGATATTGTAGATGTTTTGTAAAGGATAAAATTCATAACCGTAGTTTCATGGTTTTTGTTCTGTACTAAGCTAGTCTGTCCAGAACCCTGGTGTATTATCTTCGTGAGAGAAATATAAAATTTTTCTGGTACACCGCTTGTCTACCACACTCACCAAGGACTCTGGTGTCAGAATTGGTCATTCGGTTGATAATTCTTTTGCTGGTAACAAGGCGCCAGTCCCTACCACAGAATCAACCCATGAAAATATAGGAGATTGTCACATCGTAACTAACAACCAACGGAAGGATAAGTGGCCATTGTGACGTGACTAAGAGTTCATCCACTTGTATTAAACTTAATTAAATAAAATACTGAATGTTGAATAAAACATTCACAAGAATAGGAGAAAAGAGAGGGTATGATGAAAATACCCCCAACCCACTGTTACGGTAGTGTTTGGATTGATGGCGTCTGCCAAGAAATTAGGCAGTGCGCATTATTAAGGTTCGATGAAATAATAAAATTGATCTTTATACTTACGCGAGTTATGACGCGCGAAATGATGCCACGTTTCAGTCGAGACGGTTAGCGTCGAAATGGTCATCTCAAGTGACATAGGTTAACCGGTACCTCTTTTTGTATTGACCGTCCAGCTAGTGAAGACGGAATTTATGGTTTTACCCTTCCAAGGTTGTGCATTGATGCAGCTGCACAAATATATATTTTAGTCAATGAAACGTACACGGGTCAGTCCCATTGTAATTGATGAAGAGATAAATGATTAAGTAGTTTATTCAGTTCCCGTCAAGAAGACACATGCGCTGACTACCGGTGTCTGAAACACAGCAGCGCAGTATAATAGCCAGATGTTTGTTTTGAACAGTTTTTACCCCCCCAAATGTACGACCTGGACCCCATAAATAGGATGTTTAGCAAGTATTCAATCTGTCCAATATGCTTACCCAAAACTACATTAACTTTTGATAGTCGTCAAATATGTTTAGTTTTACGAAATAAAACTGTTTTCCTCGTGTGACATCAAATAAGATGGACTTATCAAGTTATCAATGAGATATCACTTGATTGTTTATATACTAAACCACGCATATCGCGATATCAGAAAATTAAAGCACGATTATTACTAAAATAAGAGAACCAGAACACTCAAGTCATGGACAGGGAATATGAACATTCTTTATTAAACTCAATAATCAACGCCCTAAAGCCACCTCCATGATACATTGATCACCAGACCTAACGATGCTAACCGGAACGTACTGTATCCCCCCACCATTAATTACCCAGTGTTAACTATATCGTACTGTAATACCTGAAATATAATTAGTATTGTAAATTATTGCATATAATGTGCAGAAAGTCCATTGTGGTATTTAATTTATGAAATAAAACCATAATTTTCATATTTGTTGTTGGTCCTGACTCCAGAAGATTCTAAATCAAGGAAAATAAAAATTGTATTATCAGTCTATTACAAAATAAATTTTTAGCCACATACTTCTATAAGATATATCATAGAGTGTTTAGTCCCTGGTATTTGGTATGTTGTATTGACCCAGTCCTATTCTTTTGATAGAATTTAAGGTAATTGTATTGATTTGTCTTACATTGCCCTTATATCTCATTATACCCTAGACACTTAGACTTAGACACATAACCTAATAAATAAATATCTAAGAGCCAAGTCGAGATCCATCGGGTAAATGTAGCAGCTAGCGTTTCCATCGAAAATATCATTATACAACACCCTACATACAATATACTAAACGAAGTGGCGCCCTATCACAGCATGGATACCCTCCAAAGTGGAGAACCTTGACACAAAATGACCATTTATCTAAACTTAATAACATTCTATATTCAACACAATCCACACCAAGAATATATTGGAAAGGCACACTCTGTCTCTGGGATCTGTAACTTCTTCCTAATAACCAAATACATTAGTGATAGCCGACATCCTCAGGGATAATACAACTTCTACTAATAAGTAGATCATTAATCTCATATAAAAAAATTAAAAGTAATTTCCTTGGATGAAATTAAATAGTGTTCAACTGTCGATTGCTTCATAGTTGCTAAGTTTAAGTCAGAAGTTGACTAAGTTTTCACCTTAGTATATTGTCTAACAGTTTGCATTGACTATAATATGTCCTGACATATGGCAAAGAACCAGATCTGCTGCCTGTGCATGACTGCCAGAGAGATAGGTATTGGAATGGGCCAGAACTGGTCCCAGTATGTAACCTCAGAGTGTGAACAAATTTATTGATAGGGAAGATAGGAATTACAGCAGAAAGAAATTAGAAGCAGAGAAAGAAATCAAAAGTGTTGCAAATTGAGGCTGACAAGAGGCTAGGGCCTTAGAGGCTTATAGAGAGACTGAGATTAAACGGCTCCAGTTTGAAGAAAATAAAATGGAGGCTGAGCTACGAGATTAGAGGCTGAGGAAAGAATACTGCTGCTTGAAAGGAAGCAGAAAAGGAGGAGAAGAAAAGATTACAGAGGGAGCACAGTTGCGATTAAGGATGTTATGAGTTTTTGCAAGGCCATTCTCCTGAAAATGGTCACACCCCTCTACCTCTGATGCTACTGCATAGTCAGGGGCCTCCAACTCAGCCATGGTGTTTTCCATTTAGATTATTTTGTTGAAAGAGATGATGAATATTGAATCATATTTAAAGCAGGGTAATGAGGTGTATTAGCTACAAATTATGGGCTAGAAGAAGAAAGATGGAGTCTGAAGTTATCCCAAGGTCTTAAGGGGAACAGCTTATGAAGTTCAGTTTAAAAAAAATGAGCAGGGATGACAAAGGCAATTATGACATGTTAAAGCAGGCTCTTTTGTTTAAGATACGAGAAGAATGGTGCATTTTTATCGTAAGAAGTTTAGAAAAGCCAAGCTTTTGTTTGGGGAGACATACCACCAATTTACCTGCCAATTGGAAACCAATTTGGAGAAATGGACTGCTCTGGGAAGACCCAAGATACTGAAAGAGATGATCATGAATAGAGCAATTAAGAGAGTCCATGGCTCCTGACCTGAGAAAGTTTTCTCCATGGAACAAGGTGCAGAGAAAAAAAAAAAAGTTATTTAATGTCGCTGAGAGGTATCAGGCGGGGCCCTGGCAGAGGTAGCTGGCACTAGAAAGAAACGTGTAGAACAAAATAAGGCCCCTCATAACCAGAATAAGTTTGACCATAGAGATCAAGTTAACAATGGTAAACCCAACTTTGATAGGCAAGAGGCGATTATCGTGAAAAAAAACCACAGTTTCATGACCGAAAATATGATGAAAAAAACCTTTCAATCAACGGAAATATGGTGTAAGTGGCGATAATAGGAACACTCATGACACCACTGTTTTGTAAAATGAAACCTTCTAACATCGCTGCTTTGAAAAACGGGTAACAAGGATTATAAAGGACAAACCCGCTGGACAGCAGGAACCATATCACCCCCCAGTTTGTGAGGAATGTTGTAAATGTAATGGAGTCACCATTAGGTGCCTGTGGGATACAGGTTTTAGATTTTGATTCAGATCGTTGAGTTCTCACTGAAGTGAACCCATATCAGTAAATACCACAGAAACAGTGGGAGATACCAAAAGGGCGACAAAGGATGTAGCATCCATGACACCTTCCCCATCGCAAGGATTAACTGTGAAAACTCGCTATGTGGAAGGTAGTAATCAAAGCCAGCAGAGGATTCACGAACCCATGTACCCTCTAATTATTGTGGTGTCCGTTATGTACCCTTCTTGGGATTCCCAAGAGACCTGTGATTTATTGCTACAGTTGGCAGAACCAGGTCACAGTCGAAGAAGGAAGAAGAGGAAACCTATAAATACTCATCCAGTACGAGAAATGAAGAAGGCACAAGCTTGAGGACAGGTCACTCAAGCCAATGTTTTATAAAAAGTTGCCAAACTGTCACACACCTCACTACGCAAAGATAATATTAAATATGAAGAGAATTTTATATGAAGAATAAACACTTATATATAGGAAGACCGGAACTCGTTCAAATGGATCACTGACAACTGGTACTGGGCTCCCGAGATGATTAGGGCAGACGTAATAAGGAGTATTACATGATTGGAAAAGATTGGGGACCACGAGAAAATTAGGTATCATCTGCAAAAGGTTGCTCAAAAATATTATGGCCAATTGTTACAAGATAGTTATATTGAAAAATTTTGTAGAAGCCTGCGGCATTATTTCATGAGGGAACCACCACCAGTTGGGGGAAAATAATCAGGACCTAGAAACGCCACGGGCAAACTTAGGCCTGACAATGGAAATAAAAAATAATTATAATAAAGTAGACACAGTGGAATGGGAACCCCCTTTTACACACACATATTCTTCTTCAATTATAAATGTAATTAGAAAGGGCCACTATGGATGCGCCGATGAGTACAAACGATTGATTTCTTACCCCCAGAATAAGCCGACAATCCCTCTGTCGGAATTAAATGTGAACTGGAGGAAGATAAAAGAAAGCGAAGTTTCTCTCAATTTGAATTGAACCTAGGGAACAAACCCCCATGAAAAGAATTGGTAGTGGACAGGTTCTTAGTGATGACAAAAGGAAGAAAAAGTCATCACTACCCCACCGACAACCATCCTAGTTTCGAGAGAATTACCGTGGCCAGTTCCAAACGTAACAGGCAACCACTGTTAATTTCTGATGGCCAATAAAAGGTCCATAGGAAGCCTTGTTAAGGACGAGGACGATGAGAAAGGCAGAAGAGACAGTTACCCTTCATCAAATAAATATGTGAACAACTGACCACCGTCGTTTAAAAACTAAGCTGTGAAACTGTCAAATGATAATTTGGAGACAAGCCAGGAAAAAGCATGCGGCTTATTATAATAAGAAAGCGAAGGATAGGGAACACGTTGCTGTAGGGGAGAAGGTGCTTCCTCTACAATACCCCGCTGCAACAATTAAACTTAAATGCAAATCGGATGGCAAGGTCCATATACAAGTTTTGGAAAAGGTATCCCAGACAAATAATAAGATAAGACTCAGAAGGTAAAAAGGAAAAAAGATCTATCATGTGAATCTTCTAAAGAAATATCTGACAAAGGTGGGGCAAATCCAGAAGGAACACATTTAATGGCATATGTTCTATCGCAACCGAAATGAAAAATGACCCTCACACCTCATTTGAATATCCACTGAAAACCTCAGTGAAAGACGTTATGCACAGGTGAAGATCAGTAATCACTCTAACAAAAGGAAAGAGGTAGACGATTATACAAAAGGTCCTTGAGAAACATACAGACGTGTGTTTTAACGGATAAGCCGTGGCACACAAATTTGTTGGAATATGATATGAAACTACTAGAACTCCAACACCCATCTGGAATGATGCCCTATTCCTATTTCCGTGTCGCAAAGGATAAGCTTATGAAAAGAGGAATAGATTATTTGTTACAAAGAAGGGATTAATTCTCACAGTGACTCTCCTTATAGCTCTAGTGTGGTTCGTATGTTGAAACCAACTGGGAACATAACCTGTGCAAAGATTACATGAAACTGAATGCTGTCACAGAATGTCAGTGGGATCCATTACCTGATACAAATCACTATTTAGACCAGGCTGAACGGGCAAAATATTATTTTCTAAGGTGGATCTATAGCGAAAGGCAATTATCAAATTCCTAGTAAGCCCAGAGGTTCGACTTAATTACCTTTAGCACCTCGAATGCCATATGGTTTCAAACATGTTGCCGTTGGTTTTAGAAAATGTTCCCGCGTGTGTTTTCTAGGATGATGCGAAAATTGTTGGATCCCCTGAAAAATCCATGCATCCCGAATTTTCAGATGATATCCTCATCGCTACTAGAAACATTTTGAGGAAACACGTTAACTCTTTGAATATGCTGTATGATAGACTCAGAGAGGTTAAACTTGTAACCTCTAGACCAACCAAATGATTTTATTGATTAAAGAGTTGGAATTCTAGGACATGCTGTACATCAGGGTAGCATGAGCCCCAGACCCCAAGAACCAGGAGAAATTGCAGAGGAGCCACCGAGGGCCACAAACAAAGAAAGATGTGTGCGATCTCAATGTCGTTAGTTGTGTTTTTTTACCAAAAGAAACCATTTAAACATTTTAACTCTATATGTGCTCCTCAGACGATTTAACTCGTAAGGGACAACCCTGAAACAATTAAATTGTCAACACAGTGTGAATTGAGCAATACCAGAGTTAAAGGAAAAACTCACAACAGCCGGTTATTGAAATTGCCTGACTAGAATCAAGAAATTGTCGTGAGAAGTGACGCAAGCAATGTGGGCCCTAGGGTGGCTACTATTGTTGCAAAGGGACCTCTTCACAAGAGGGGGAAATTGAACCCAGTTCCGCTTATGGCAAGCCGCCAAGATGAACATAGCAGAACAAAAAACTATTTCAAACAAGTGGAAAAGGGATGTCTTGCCTTAATCTGGGGTAAAAAAAAAATCCAGGTCTATCTGTATAGTAGAACCTTCGTGGTCCAAACAGACCATCAGCCTCTGTATTTTTGTTCACAAGCAAAGCAGAAAATGCTAAGGGTTATTAAGAAGGGTCGTTGTCTTACAGCCTAATCATTTACGATTGTAAATATGTTTCCCTGTTCTCAGAACGTGGTGGCGACTTTTTGAATAGACACATCCTTATGATGAAAATCAGAAAAACGTGCGTAGGACTATCAATTGCGCTAAAGTATATCTCACATATTATAACCTCAATGAATGCATGTTTTAGCGGGGAGGTGTGTAGCGAAATCTGGAGATTAATCGCTAATCAGTATAGATTTACACCTATGATAATAAATAAACCCGCCCGTGTGTGGTTGCCTATAGTCGTCTCTGCGCCAGCAGAGCGCTGAATTTTGTTACAAAATGGTAAAGCATAGAAAATGAAACTCTGCCGTCAAATCTATACATCTTTCCTAGTTCTTCTTGATAATTAAAAATAACATTTTGCAGGGTCAAGAGTATTTGTTTCCAAGGGGGGAGAGGGAGGGAGGAGGGGGAGGGTATGGGGTATGGAAGGAGCGACAGAAGAAATTGGCTACCGATTGTCCGCGTTTTGGTGGTTTGAAACGCCAAATTTGAGTAATTGAAGCCGACAGTAAAATGCGCTTTCAATTTGAAAAACAAAGACGCAAATCCCGCATTGCCACGTACCAATAATTCTCGCAGTTTCCCATGCATATATCCCAAAGCTGTTAGACAAGCCAGAAATGTATATACACACACACTACAGTCAGCTCTACAATTCCTGCCTAGTAAAGCTGTAATTTCTGACGAAACCCAAACTAATTTGTTTTATTTGAATAAAAAAAATAAGAGAAGGGGGGGAAGGATGCCGACTTATGGAAAAGTATATAATTGACGACTAACATGACGAATATGAAAATCCAAACTACAATTAATATGCCATAAAAAATCATATAATATGGGAAGTTAGCTTAGAGTCTCCAGGCAATAATATTATTAAAATACAAGTAGTGATTCCAATAAATTAACCAAGGGTATTGAAAAATACTATATAATCTACGAACGGTAATACAGTTGTTTTTTGCTCATTCTCTATATATAACATTATTTGGGACGCTAAGTTTAAAAAAGAGGCATTA
>JAMPIV010005772.1:0-24302 GCA_024509875.1 Oreohelix idahoensis
CAGATATAGGTCATCAACGGTTGACCCAAATAAACAGTACGAGCATTTATATTATAATGCTACATAAAGCATAACAAGACATGTACTGAAGTTAACTACTAGGCATTTGCTACGTGGACCATAACTGCATAGAAGGCGGGTTCCTATTGTAAACAGTACTGCTGGTTGTTACACGTTTCATTCAACAACAGACTTTTCTAGGTCAGAGCATTCAAGCTACATTGTTGGAGGTCAAGTGTTTGTAAACAGTACGTGGAAATTGTAAACATTCAATGTGCAAGGCGTAATTTGAGAAGGTCATAGTAACTTTGGTTCGTGAATACCACTTTATGTTACAGTGGATTTGACGTTCAGTACGCGTTTGACATTTCGTTTCTGTGTTCGCAAGGAACAAGGAATTTATTTTAGTTTCAGCTGTGACTGAACTTGTTCTGCAACACATTGAAATTGATTGCTATATTATGTTACTTCTACTGGTTTTTGTGTATTTTTCTGCGGGTTTTTCGGTTGGTGGGTCT
Source organism: Oreohelix idahoensis (assembly GCA_024509875.1). NCBI lineage: Eukaryota > Metazoa > Mollusca > Gastropoda > Stylommatophora > Oreohelicidae > Oreohelix > Oreohelix idahoensis. The sequence goes on from JAMPIV010005772.1 coordinate 519, forward strand.
TACGGTAAATATGCCACTTGATCGAGGCTTACTGTAAGCGTTCTGTAGGTGCAAATTTTCTTAATTTGGAAATTTGCTAGTGACAATTGGTCGCTATTGATGTTAGCTGTGATGTAATTGTACTTAACGTTGTTTTTGTAATATTTTGTCTGTTTTTCAGTTTTGATTGTCGATTTGTTTTGTTTGTATTCTGTAGGTCTCTCCTTTCTTGTGTATTTCTCTACACATTTTTGGTTAAAACAGTGTTGCCATTTGTATTGTTTTGTATTTTTTGTCTTTGTGTTTTTTTTTTTGGTTGTACTACATTACTGTCATGCACAGTCTACATACACATACTTGGTCATGTTTTGATATTATTGATAAGGTAGACTCTTCATATAGAGTTTGTTAAATAATATTATATAAGATATTTATACAAGTTCTTTGATAAAAGACTTGTTATCTACAAAGATTGAGACAAGGTGAAATACATATTCAAGTTCTTTATAAAAAAGACTTGTGCCCATAGTGAGTGGGATATAAGGGAATTTTTTTTCCACAGGTACTCAGGTGATTTTTTGGGTACATTATAAACAAGACTAAGAGTGTGAAAGAAAGTGAAGTGAGTATACAAGTCTAGCATTTCAGACTTGTCTCCCATTGAAGTGGGATAAGGTAATTTATTTAATTTTTTTCAGGTTTCTGATCTCATTAGACAAGATGTCTACATTGGACTACTTTATTACACAAGGGAGAGCCCTTGATAAGACTGGTCAACAGTTAGAACAATGGGCTGTTGCTCAGTATGACAAAGCATTAGCTGCAGAAGAGAAAAAAGCTCAGGCTGAAGAGAAAAGATTAGAAAGAGAAGCTAATATTGCTGCTGAACAAAAGAAATTGCAGATGCAGGTCGAGGAAAGGAGATTTGAAGCTGAACAAAAGAGATTAGACAAAGAAGCTGAACAAAAGAGATTAGACAAAGAAGCTGAACAAAAGAGATTGGACAAAGAAGCTGAACAAAAGAGATTAGACAAAGAAGCTGAACAAAAGAGATTAGACAAAGAAGCTGAACAAAAGAGATTAGACAAAGAAGCTGAACAAAGGAGATTAGACAAAGAAGCTGCTGCAGAGGAGAGGAAAGCTCAAGCTGAGGCTGAAATCAGAAAAATGGAACATGAGGAAAGAAAACAGAAGATGGAACTTGATGAAAAACTCGCAACTTTGGAGTTAGAGAAATTGAAATTGGCGAGTACGGGTGCTCAGCAAACAACTTCGAGTACGACAAGGGAGTTTGTTAGTAGGATTAAATTGCCTCATTTCAATCCTTTAAAGGATGACGTAGCAGATTATCTAGATAGATTCCAATTTTTGTGCGATACGCATAACATAAAAAAGGAAAAATATGTTGAACAACTGATGCCATTTTTTACAGGTGACACAGTGACTACTCTTATGACAATAGACGAACATGAGAGGACTAATTATGATGTTGTCAGGGCAGCATTACTAAAAAAATATCAACTAAAACAAGAAGACTATCGTCTTCGTTTTAGGACAATGTTGCCAGAAAATGGAGTAGATTTCTCTGATTTTGTTACAAAGATACGTCGTACATTTACACGATGGGTTGAGTTGTCTCAGATTGAGAAAACATATGAAGGTCTAATGGACTTATTATTGCGAGATAAGGTTTTGTCATCTGTTAATGATTCTTTTCTTGCATTCCTTCATGAGCGTAAGCCTAAAAACTTAAAAGAAATGGAGGAATACTGTTGTCAGTATGCCACAGCACATCCCCATGCTACAGTTAGCAATTCTAAAGTGAAAGAAGGGTTGCCAGCTGCTTCGGCAACACCATATGGCCCTAATTTCAAAAAAAAATTTCAGGGTGCTCAACAAAATTGGAATAGGGGAAGTAATCAAAATTACACTCAGAAGCGGAGTAATCCAACACATGATGGTTCTTCGTCTATGCAGTGGAGACAAGATGGTAGTTCTCGTAATTTTAGTGGTAATAATTTGAGACACTTTCGCAAAGGCTATCCAAATAATAACTATTCAAATTTTCGAGGTAATCATTCTCGACGTCAAGATTATGACGATGGTGAATTTAGAAACCGGGATTCAAACCGGAATGATGATTACAATAGGCAATATGATAACAATTACAGGGGAAATGATAGTCGAAATAATTACAGGGGAAATGATAATCGAGGTAGACCTAGGTTTAACAAGAAAAGACCTTACCAACAGGCAAACTCTGCGCAACAAGAGTTTGATGGAGCCTGTAATACAGTAAATGATAGTGGTAACTCTAGGGCTATCACTGGTTGTGCTTTCGATTTTGGGAGAGCAACTGAATGCCCCCAATGCTTAACATTGTTTGACTCATCAACTGTATCTACGCTAAGTTGTGGTCACCCTCTTCCTGCTCTACCTGCTACAGTTGCGCATGATGGGAGAGGATCTCTCATCTTAGATAAAGGTCTAATAAATGATAGGCTAGTCTCAGTACTTTTCGATTCGGGATGTACTACCGTCGGGGTTAAGGAGTCTCTGATAGATCCTTGCTGTGCCACTGGAAAAACAATCAAATGTGTTACATTTGGTGGTACTATGGAAAGCTATCCTACTGCTATTATTAGGATTGACACTCCTTTCTTCACAGGAGATGTCCATGCATGTCTTCTTCCTAATCCTATTGCGGATCTTATAATCGGTCGTATTCATGGGGTTAAGGAATGCACCCCGCAACAAATTTCTAGTTGGGAAGAAAAAACATTCAAACGGTCAATGCAGTGATGACAAGAGCTCAAGCTCTTAATCCCCCAACTTCATCTGATAATAGTAATGAAGTTGATAGCCAAGACGAGCACTTGGTGATTTCCCATGACTCGTTTGTTAAACGTCAAGAAGAGGATCCTTCTTTGAAGAAATACTTCCTTCTTGCAAAGAAAGGGGATCCCAATCAAAATACGAATCACAAATCGTATATTACTATGAAGAATGGTATATTGGTACGAATGGTACAAAACTCGGACAAGTCTATGCATTCGCAAATTCTTGTGCCTAAGTGTATGAGAGCCTTAATTCTTCGGCATGCACACGATTCTCAGTGTGCTGGACACATGGGTTTTTCCAGAACTAAAACTAGAGTCCTTGCGTCATTCTTTTGGCCATTCGTGAATAAAGACATCCGAATTTATTGCCGATCTTGCAAAATTTGTCAAGAGGTCAAGTCTAGGGGTCCGAGACATGCTGCTCCTATTCAGGCTGCAGATATTCCGATTCGGCCGTTTCAGAAAATGGCTATAGACATCATTGGTCCGTTCAAAATTAAGTCAGCCAGAGGACACCAATTTATCCTCACTTGCGTGGACATGTGCACGCGTTGGCCAGAGGCTATTCCTCTGAAGAGCATATCAACTGTCGATATCGCTGATGCTCTTTGGCTCGTATTTTCTCGTCTGGGATTCCCCGGAGAAAATACTGTCGGATCACGGCACTCAGTTAATTTCGGACGTTATGTCTCAGGTAATGGCTACGCTAGACATTAAAAGGTCTCTCAGTAGTATTTATCATCCAATGTCCAATGGATTGGTAGAACGTCTTAACAGGACACTAAAGAACTTACTTGGCAAGATAACGGAGGATCATCCTGAAGATTGGGACAGGGTTTTACCTGCAGTCCTCTTTGCCTATAGAGAGGTTCCCAACGAGCATACAGGGTTTTCTCCTTTCGAACTTGTCTTTGGCGCGCAACCGCGCGGGCCAATGTCCTTGTTACACGATTTGATAACTTCCGATAATATTGACGATGATACACAATCGTCATATGAATATGTTATAGCTCTTAGAGAAAAGATTATCGAATCGTGCAGGTTAGCAACTTCATCTTCCGAATTTGCGAAAGAAAAAGCTAGGCGATTTGCTAATAAGAAAAGACGCCTACGTCAACTTTGTCCTGGAGACAAAGCATATGTCTTACTGCCCTCAAGAGAGAATAGACTTCTCATTTCTTGGAAGGGTCCATACACTATAGTCTCGAAAATTTCTGATGTCGACTATATTGTCGATGTGGATGGAAGGCATAAAACCTTCCATATAAATATGCTAACAGAGTTTATTGAACGTCCAGACTATTTACAGCCTATTTTCCAGGCGACGGACGACTCTCCAGTCCAACATGGTCACATCTCATCCCTGTCTGTTATACAGGATGAGGAAACTATTTTTTCTGACGTGAACTTACCTCTTCCTACGATTCCACTTACTTCAACGGAATCGTGGAGAGACGTTACAGTCTCTTCCAACTTGTCTTTTGAGGAACAGCGTCAAGTATCCTCTACGTTACAATCATATCAGGATGTCCTTACCGACATTCCTGGACACACAGATGTCATAGAACATGACATCATACTTACTGATCGTAATCCGATCAGAGTAAGACCATACCCAATACCTATTCATTTTCAAGCACAAGTCGAGAAAGAATTGGATGAAATGATTCAACTACAAATAATTGAACCATCCACTTCAGCTTATTCTTCGTCAATAGTTATTGTTCGAAAGAAAGACAATAACATACGTCTTTGCGTTGATTATCGCAAATTAAATCAAGTTACGAAGTTCGATGCTGAACCTATGCCGTTATTAGATGATCTACTTATTAGACTTTCTAAAGCTAAATTCTTTACTAAACTAGACTTGTCGAAAGGTTATTGGCAAGTCCCATTGACGGAACACGCCAAACCTCTCACTGCTTTTTCGACACCTAGGGGTCTGTTTCAATGGAATTTTATGCCTTTCGGGCTTATGAACGCCCCAGCGACTTTCGTACGCATGATGCGACGAATTCTATCAGATCGTGCAGATGTCATTGCATATTTAGACGACATCTGTCTTTTCAGCGATACTTGGGAAGAACACTATGTGGGTCTGAAGGAATTGCTATCTACTCTACGTGAGCATAGTTTGACTGCTAAACCCTCTAAAGCTTTTGTTGGGTTTAGTGAAATTTCCTTCCTAGGTCATCGAGTTGGTCATGGTCTGTTGAAGACAGAGGACCAAAACATTTCAAAGATATTAAATATCTCGGTTCCGAAGACAAAAAAGCAAGTGCGTAGTCTCTTGGGATTGATACAATTCTATGGAAGATTCATTGAGAATCTGTCCTCCATTATGGCACCACTTTCAACGTTATTGAAAAAAGGTTCTCCTAATATGGTGCGTTGGTCCCAAGAATGCCAATCTTCATTGGATCAGGTTAAGAATTTGTTCTCATCTCATCCTATCTTAAGACTACCGACGATTGATAAGACTTTTGTCCTTCGTAGTGATGCCTCTTCCACTGGCATTGGAGCGGCACTAATGCAGGAATATTCAGGAACTCTGCATCCTGTAATGTATATTTCTAGGAAGCTGAATGCGGCAGAAAGGAATTACTCGGTTTTGGACCGTGAATTGTTGGCTATGGTTTGGTCCATTCTTAAGCTACAAAGGTTCCTTCTGGGCGCGCATTTCTTTATGGAAACCGACCAAAAAGCTCTTACGGCTATGCAAAGTAAGGATTTGAAGAGCTCGAGATCTACTCGTTATGCTATTGCTCTTCAGCCTTTCCATTTCACGGTGCGAGCTATCCGTGGTTCGGATAATGTGATGGCGGACATATTGTCTAGATGCCCACATGATTCCAGTTAAATCTTGTGTCCTAGTTTTTCCTGATATATTTTCAGACTTAGGTCTGTCCTTAATATCATAATATGTTGTAATACAAATGTATTTGGATGATGTTTAGATAATTTAACAAATTTCATTTTGTCCATCCATCAGTGATATGTTGCTAAAATAGCATTGACATTTGTATATTGCTATGATTATATTATTTAGTAATGTTTGATATATGATTGGTATTGCCAGCAACTTAGGTTTCTTGAATGGTATCCCTTAGTTTGTTTGGCTTAAAGGAAATATTTTCTCCTATGTTGGGAGATGATTTGTACCCTCTTCTATTGTACCTGATATTAGGTTCATTGTTTGCATGAGCACAGAAGTGATACTGGTGCTATCTTGCTCATGAACATATTAAAAAAAAAATTGCATTTTTTTTTTACAGGGGGGTGGTAGTAATGTTGCTGTCATTTTCGACGGAGTCATCTGTCAAGTTATTTGCTTATGTTTGTATCATAAGTATAATTGTGTCTTTACCTGCGATGTCAGGTTGATTAGGGGTTGTCTTCCCTTGTTTATTCATTCATTGTGTTTGACCTTTAGGGTCAGAGGTTGACAGTTCGGCGTAGGCCTAGGGGAAGGTTTTTTTAAGCGGGAGTGAGATATACTTCCGGGAAGCCGGGAGGTCCTGTTTTTCTGAAGGGACCAAGAGTCCATTGTTTTTCGGGGAGAATCTTCGAAGTAACTGCTATGGCAGTTTTCCCCAGTGAATCTCTGTGCGTCGGGATGACGACAGAATTCCTTGTGATGTTCTGAGGATTCATTTGCCAGGTAATACCGACCTTTATGCATTATTACGCTTTTCGGTGGCAGAACATGTAAAGGATTACCTAGGGTGAACAGCAGCTCACTGATCCGCCATTTCAGAACTTATATATTTGTGCTCAGGTAGCCATCCAAGACTGTTAGTCTTATATTGTCCAGAAATCCAGTGACGAAGATATATTGTGGGAGCCGCAGATTGGCGGAACTTCTATCTACAATAAGTATTACTGCAGGGTTGATGATAACCTATTTAACAGAAGTACACGGCCGACGTCAGAACGAGGCCTGTGCTTTCGGCTATTATACTACAGCCTGATATGTGCAATTGGCGGGGAGTGCCAAGTTGCACCTATGTGTCATAGTAACTAAGGCATCTGACGCGTTTAGTCAGAGACGCCAAGGGCGACGCTACGAACTGTCATTACTGAAGAACTTTGCTATTGACCATGCACGTCTATTCCGATGTTTACCTTTTTGAATGCCAAATGTATACCTATCGATGTCAGGTCAGCATGACCTTGTTACACTGACTGTTCCTGTTGATACTATGTGTGTTCTCGTAAATAAATGTCTTGAAACATGCCTGCAGTGTCAAAGCATCCTTGATTACTGCATGTGAGAGTATGGGTTGCAGGATCTACATCTATACGAGCCTAAACACATTCGCGTCTTCATTCGCACCCACACTCAATTCATCATACGCTCGCACTACACATCTAACAACATGTATACTGTCTTGGGCCGGTGATCACATCAACAAGAAAAAAAAGACAGTAACAGTCATACCCTAAAACTTACCAGCGGCTTCAATTTATATCTGAGAATAACCATAAGAAAGAACATTTTTGTACTTAAATACGTGGGTCTTCAAGGTAAACCTGTCCTGGCATTGTGTTTGCATCCAGAAAGAGACAGAGTACCAACCTAAAGGACATTAAGACTAAATGCTGTAACTGGGCCTATCGAGCCAGATTATATTTCTTTCCATAAATCTCATTTACATTTAGCCCATGTGGCAGAAACATTACAAACATTAACATTTCCGACGTTTTTATCATTTGTGGTGTGACCAAGAATTTTATACTGAGAGAAGTTTCCGACCTGTCATATCCTAAGTACTGGAAACCTCAAGATTCTGACACTGTGAGCACTGTGACATATTCCCTGAACTGATTAAAGTGACATAAACAGTAATCCAGGAAAAATATAGTTGTAAAGAGAACGCTCCCCGGAAAAATTGGATTTAACCTGTTCTCTGTAGAGCTGGGGTTCTCTTTGCCAAAAGAACACTGGATGCGCTGTATGTGTGTGTCCTAAAGTTTGCGCCAGAAGGTGAAAATAGTTGTAGGTAAGAACGAATGTCCGTGGCCACTGTTGTATGGATAGAAAGAAAACAGGAATGAGTGGTTCTTTGAGCGTATGAATTCAGATACCCACTTTGTAATATTTTGATGATGCAAAGTTTTTTTGGATAATATTGTTTCCTTTTCAGAATAGATTAATGTATAGCTCTGTTCTTTACTGTAGAGGGAAATTCTAGACCATAGCGTAAACACCTTTTGACTCTTTTGGGGGTTAATAACTTCTCTTCTAACGGGATCTTGTCTCCACAGAGGGAGGGAGGATTTCACATATGAGTCTAACTCTTTAATTAATTCATTAACCTATGTTTATTTGTATTTGATTTGATATTCAAAATAGCGCTGTTGTAAAGTTTCTTTATGATAAATAAAAATTACATAAACTTTATTTCGCGTGTTGGTCAGCTTGTCCCAAAAGATCCCTAATCCATTGATGTAGTTTTTCACGTCTGTGCGTCTAACTCTCGTCACTTATGTGTGTGTGTGTATGTGAGTGGTGATATACATATTACTATATATTCTAGTAGACTGTCTGACAAACTAAGTTCTGTTGTAGAGATAGGCTGAAGGAGAGAAGTTTCTCGATTTCAGTGACAGACTCTAACTAGTTTCCACCATCTCACTCGTGAAAATCTATTTTCTTTACATTACCTCTCCCTGAGCTATCACCTGTTCTACTCTATACAGAAGGGACCAATCTATGTCTTAATTCCCCTATCGAAAATCTACGACACCGATCCTTGGCCGCGCCGGATTAGCACGGCTTACGCCCAGCCAGTTTATTTAGCGCTGATATGGCGATTGGGATTCCATAATTACTGTCGTGAAGAGTCACAGCCCGAATGGTTACACGAGGGTCGGTGTTTGCACAAGGACGGGGAGATACATTACCTGTCTGCAGACACATTACAGACATGCACCTGGAAGACGGAATGAGGTAATAGCTTCCGGTAGAATTATTACGAAGCTATTCCTTGAAACTTTGCATAGGTCAGTCCCAAGCCCAGCTGAAAAAGGAGGAGGGTGGCCTGCATGGAGGCCGTAAGGAGGCAGCCCCTCCACCATGCAAAGGCACAACAGACCAATCACCTGTTTGTCTTAAAACCTGATTATGCGAAACATAAGAGAGAAAACAGGACTTATTCTAAAGGCGACGAACTGGAACGGACTACGACTTACGGAACATGGAACACAAGAAGTATGAATGGGAAGTAAGAGGAGCTGGTGGAAGAGATGAGGAAAGCCAAATTAGAAATCCTGGCTTTAACAGAAACAAAGGAAAAAGGACAAGGAGTTATGGATGTCGATGGCGACACGCTGCTCTATAGTAGTGTCCCCACATCTGAAAGAGCTAAAGGGGGTGTGGGTTGTATTGTGGCAAAAAAACCAAAGTGATAATATCAAGGGATGGAACTTTGTCTCAGAACGCATTATGGTCCTAAAACTAAAAGAAGGAGAAACCATTGTCACCCTTGTCATTGTCTATGGGCCAAATGAAGATTAGCGAGCAGAGGTCAAGGAGGAATTCTTCGAGCTGCTTCAAAGGACAGTGGACGACTGCCTAGATGAAATTATCATGCTCGGAGATTTCAATGCCAGAGTTGGAAATGACCGTGCTAGATGAGGTGGAGTTATCGGTAGATATGGAGAAGATACTCTTAATGACAATGGAAATCGACTCCTTAGATTCTGCAGAGCAGAATCTGATCATTACAAACACAAAGTTACAAACACATAAGCTCATACATGTATACACTAGGTGTGAACTTACAAAGAATGAGAAGTCAGTGATCGACTATGCCATAGTTAGGAAGAACTCATTCAAGTATGTCCGGGATGCTAGAGTCTGGAGGGGGTCAGAGATTGGAAGTGACCACTACTTGTTAACAATTAAAAGAACAACTGAAAGAGCTACTCAGCCTAGGAACTGCCTAACATCACGCAAGAAGCTAAGTAAACGAACAGGAGAAACGAGTATTAAGACCTACAAGCTGAGAGAGCCAGAAGTGAAGAGCAGATATCAGTGGCTTATTGCTTCAGCAGTGAGAAACACAGAACAACAACCTGAGGACCTGGATACACTCCGGCTGAAATTCAAGGACATCATAAAGACAGCTGCAGCAGAAGCATGTGGTGAAGTTCGTCTTGGGAACAAGAGAAAGAGGACACCATGGTGGACAGATGAGTTTAAAGAGAAAATAAGAGAGAAGAAAAAGGCATGGAAACAATACTTAGGAGCTAAAATCACAGCAGGAAATACAGAGAAATATAGAGAATATAGGATACTCAGAAAAGAAGCAAAGAACAAAGTGCTAGCAGCAAAACAGAAGTCCTTAGAAGAATTAGGAGAAAAGCTAGAAAATGACGTGCAAGAAAACCAGAAATTGTTCTTTATGACCCTAAAGAATATGCGGAAGGAAAAACAGTGCCCTCTTAAATTTATAAAGGACAAGCAAGGCAAATTGCTTACTGCCGCAAAAGAAGTAATGGAAAGATGGAAAGAATATTTTTTAGAACTCCTGGATGGTGAGCAAGGTCACACATCAGAAATGATAACCACTGGCACAGAAGAGGAAACCAATGGTGATGAAGATGACATAAAGATGGAAGAACTGAAGGCAGCACTGGAGAAAATCAAGATGGGCAAAGCTGCTGGACATGATGGCATAACACCAGAAATGGTAAAGTACATGGGAGCAGCAGGCAAACTATTACTCCTAAGGGTCCTATGGGCAGCTTGTTGCAACAAGATCATACCAAAGGATTGGGAGTTTGCCATAATAACACAGATTTTCAAAAAGGGTGACAACCGACAATGTGGAAACCATAGAGGCATATCCCTTTCTCAGTGTCCCTGGTAAAATCTACTCTAGAATCCTGGAGCAGAGACTCAGACGCCTTGCTGAGCCACAAATGGATGAGGTCCAGTGTGGCTTCGAGCAAATCGAAGTACTCAAGAACTAATCTTCACACTCAGACAGTTGAGTGAAAAGGCTTTTGGGTATAAAAGTGAGATCCATCTTTGCTTCTTAGATCTGGAAAAGGCATTTGACAAAGTCCCCTGGAACAAACTTTGGGACTGTTTGACAAGTAAGAACATTCCAGCACCTCTGATTCATGCTATACAGAGCTTCTACAAGTCGTGCATAAATTATGTGAGGACGAGAAACCATAAGTCAGAAGAATTCAGGACCACCACTGGTGTAAGACAAGGTGATATCCTGTCACCTTATCTTTTCATACTCCTCAATGACGATGTCATCAAGGCATGTAAGGAGAGGACAGAAAAGTATTCAGTGGGGTACTGGAAGATGAGACAGGTCTGTATTTCAGAGCTGGCATTTGCTGATGATGTTGCCCTGATTGCTAAATCAGAGGCACATCTTCAATCCAACCTGCAAGTCTGGAAGAAAGAGATGGAGAAGAGAGGGATGATCATAAGCAGCTCAAAAACCATGGTGATATCACAAGATGAAAGAAGACATCAGATTAAGCTGGGAGAACAGGTCCTGGAGCAGGTCGACCATTTTAAATACCTTAAAGCTGTCATAGACCGGAATGGAGGCATCAAAGAAGAGTTGGCTATCCGAAGAGCAGCAGCTGGGAGACTTTTTCAAGCCATAAATCGAGGATTCCTCAGCAAAAGAGAAATTGGTAAGAAGACGAAGATGGCTGTATACTGCTCCACCTATGTCCCGTTCTTGTCCTCTCCTTACATGCTTTGATGACATCGATCATGAGGAGTATGAAAAGATAAGGTGACAGAATATCACTCTGTCTTACACCAGTAGTAGTCCTAAACTCTTCTGACTTATGGTTTGCCATCCTCACGTAATTTCTACAAGTTGTTGAAGCTGTGTATAGCATGGATCAGAGGTGCTGGAATGTTCGTCCTTGCCAAGCAGTCCTAAACTTTGTTCAAGGGGACTTTGTCAAACGCCTTCTCCAGATCCAAGAAATGAAAATGCATCTCACCCTTATAAGTTTGAGCGTGAAGATAAGGTTTTGAGTACTCCGGTTCGCTCGAAAACCACTCTTGACCTCATCCACCGGACCTCAGTCAACTCTAGTTAATGATTCACATCTCGACCTCCACGCAACTTTGGTTAATGATTCATATCTCGGCCTCCACAGTGCCAATCATGAACCAGAGTTCGGAAACTGCACAAAAGATGGCCATCGACTGAGCAAAAAGAAAGTGGAGACAGTTTGTTGCTGTCCTACAAGACGCAGCTATGCGTGATGGGCACTGACTGCTTTGTCAGTCATGGGCTAATGATCCAAGAAGAAGAAGAAATAGCTGACATGGCATAAATCCATCGTCAGATTATTGATTTACTGAATTTAGGTATCTGCGTCTGATTAACACACATGGTCTAATTAACACACATGGTCTAATTAACAAAACGTGTGATCTTGGTTTCGTTTTTGAGAACCGTCTTCATTGCACACGCACAACTCCATCAGTGCTCAGATCTCCTCCCTTACACCACACAAGTAAGATCTCACCACAGTGTACGAACTCCGTAGCAACGGCGAGGATCCCAATGTGTGTATACAGGAATGACACATTCTATAAATATTTTTGTGGTGGGTAGATTTCATAATTTTTTAATGATCTAAAAAACTAGATGTGCTGCGTTGATCCGTAACCTCGTTAGAGGCAGTGTTTTTTGTTCGTTCCGGATTCCGATATTCTTGAGGTACACCACTGTGCTGCACCAAATATGTTTGTGAAAGACGACTGAGGAGTGTTGTGTGTGGGGCCTATTACCTCATAATTTTTCTACAGAAGCTACCACTTCAAGAACACATAAAGTTCTAGTTTCCTGGAAGTAGGCCAAATGCAGCGGTGGTCGTGTGCTTCTTAAGGAAGCTAACCTGACATCGAGTGTCTCAGTGTGAAGAACCAAGGGTGGAATTTGTCCCAGAAACCCTCACGCCAATGTTTAGCTAAAAAGTTTATGACTTTCGCGCAAGACATATCCGCAAATAGAGATTACTTTGATAGGATATTCAAATCAATGAACAACTATTCTTTTCTGATTTATGTACGACTTTGTATACCCTTCTAGTCACAAGAAAATCTTGATAAGCCGCTATTTTCGGAATAAAGGATCAAGTGGCTTAAATAAACACGATTTCGGACAATTTAGTGCAATAAAACTATCATATTTTTTTTTCTAGATAAAAGAAAAAATACTTTACTTCGTTCATATTATATCTTTATGGAAAGCTGGCAGGATTAAAATGGAAAAACTGGATGATAAAAGGTTATAAAAATATTTGCTCCATTTGTAAACACGAAAATAATGACACCAATGCAGGCCACTGTCGTTTCTTGTGAAATGGTTGAGAGGAGAGCAAGCGTAACCTTATCTGAACCATTGGCCGTAAATATACAGGCAAATTGTCCGTGCTAGTGATAAGGCAGTTTTAGAGTCCGAACCAAGTTATATTCGATACACTTGTTTCACGACGTGCGTATCTTCGATACCGCTCTGTCGAAAAATGTTTATTATATCTCTGATATCGTTGTCGTGAACGCATTGCGTATATATATCTGAATCTTAGTTCCCTAGATCTCCTGTTGCCCTTAAGAATAAAAATCCGAGAGTGCTCCTGGACTTTTCGAGTTGCTTGAGCCATGGCTAATAGCCAAGCAACTACTTTTATGAGCTTTCGATTGGCAGAGTGATTAGAGCGCTATCCATCGCGGGAAAATTACCGGCTTCCTGATTTAAAACCTGGAGGCGTCACACTCCCGTCAAGGTAGCGGTAAAAAGGTACCTGACTTAGCTCTAGATTAAGGAAGCCAAAGAGAGCGAGGAAGGGAGCTTGTCACCACAGCTCATACAGCTGGACTTTGTATTGTGAAGTCTCTAACACGTCACTCCCCTATGACAGTATCTGGTGTAGAACTACCTTTTACAACTTGTACATACCATATCCCGCCTTTAAGCGTCCGAGTGGTGGAAGGGGTTAAAGAGCTTATTTCTCGAGACAGCGATGGGGTAAACTAAAATAGCTAGCATACGTCTTACTGCGCACAACATTTTTTAAAAATATTATAAGAGCCGTAAAAGGGAATCGCTGTTGTCTTTCTGGTAAAACCCAGTTCTCGAGGTTAAGGGTCCAGACTACCTAGCTACAACAATGGGCACATGACTGCTCTTGAGCCAGTGAAGGCAAAAGGCCGCAATGAAGTGTAATGTTCACCGCCATGAAGTGTAATGTTCACCGCCATGAAGTGTAATGTTCACCGCAATGAAGTGTAATGTTCACCCTATCTCACAAAGCTGGACCTGATGTGGTTTAGTCTCTAACATTTCACTCCCCTGTGGCAGTATCTTCTATGAGACTACCTTCACCTTTTATCTGTTACCACCCGTCAACAAATTTTGTGTGCCGAGTAGGGTGGCCAAACGTCCCGTTTCTAACTGGATAGCCCCGTTTCTTTTTGGATAGTCTCGTTTATTACATCCAAATTATGTTGTCCGGACAAATATAACCGTGACGGTATTTATGTGTGCAACATTTGCTGCTCGTAATATTTATTTAAACGACAATTGGAGAAGGCCTACCCTTAGTTCAACTTCCTATTCCTGACAAACAGTAAATGTATTGGTATTAGCTTACGTAACATAAAGATGGTACCTATAGTCATCTTAATGAAAGATAAGTTCTCTAGAAGGCAGTATGAATGTACATGGAACTTTTATGTGAAACAAGCCCATAATTTTAAATGTATAGTAAATGTAGCAATGTTATATGAAAGATGCCACGCAGAAGTAAAAAATGTAACAGTTCAATACAATGCATTCAATGCAAAATGGAAGGGAAAGCGACATTCCGTACTATTATCTAAACGACAGATAGTAGATAGCACATTCTAAATTAAATATATATTTGATAACACAGTCCACTGGATAACCCAGTGTAAAAGAATCATCCAGTGGAGGGTCCAGGGCTTTTCAGCTGGTGGGGATATCTATAAATATTTGTGTAGTTACATGTGTTGATGCGCACGCAGGAGCATAGTAGCATATAATACAACAAGTGTTTAAGATGGCAATAGAATACATAACAAACACAGTACAGGACATTCATCGTCAAAATTAGATTAACAAAATTAAATATTTAATTGTTATACGTTGAAAAATTGGAACGTTATAATTTATAAGAACTGCATAATTACTCGAAACCACTAGCGCTGAAACGTCAGTTTTCTTTAGGTTTGTCCAACTCGCCTTTATTACTGACAGGAGCAAACATCATTGAGATAAATGCAGTTAAAACAAATCTGCTCAGTTCATTGTTAACGTGAGGGTTAAATAAAAGAGTTGTATTGTTAACAATACCTAGATCACACGACACCCCATATCGACACCGCACAATTGAAGAAAGGCAACTCTAGTTATCTTAAGGATGGCATTAATTATCCCGTTAGACGTGTTATGCGCATTTAAGCATTTTTTTCCAGCGTTGTGACGTCAAGGTTTGTAAAACATGAGGGTTAAATGAAAGAGTTGTATTGTTAACAATACCTAGATCACACGACACCCCATATCGACACCGCACAATTGAAGAAAGGCAACTCTAGTTATCTTAAGGATGGCATTAATTATCCCGTTAGACGTGTTATGCGCATGCGCATTTAAGCATTATTTTTTCCAGCGTTGTGACGTCAAGGTTTGTAAAACATGAGGGTTAAATGAAAGAGTTGTATTGTTAACAATACCTAGATCACACGACACCCCATAGCGACACCGCACAATTGAAGAAAGGCAACTCTAGTTATCTTAAGGATGGCATTAATTATCCCGTTAGACGTGTTATGCGCATGCACATTTAAGCATTATTTTTTCCAGCGTTGTGACGTCAAGGTTTGTAAAACGTCTTTTAAAAAAATTAACTTTGAGTGCTGTGCGATATTAGCGCTCGCAGTGTAGGGCAGTGACCGAGCAGCCCTCATGGCTGTGCGCAATACGACCGTGTCCACTTGGTCAACTCTCGGTTTTAGACGCGACACAGCGGAAGCTATTGATAATTGATGAGCGCTGTATTGGAAGAATGGGAGGACGGTAGGCTCTACATCCCGAAGTACCTTATTTCTTTAGCACCTTTTAGAGTAGAAATTTGTGGTAAAACTTTCGGACCTACTTGGATAAGGTTAAAAATAAAAAATTAGAAATTTAAAAAAAATAGGAAAAACTTAAGTTTCGTCTTCTAGTGAAGCTACTGAGTTGATATCCTTTGTGTGGAGGGGGAATCACACAACAAGAGAAGGCTAATAAGTTGGAAATAATAAACAGATCCACACAAACACACACACACACACACACACACACACACACACAAAGCATCCTCTACACAAAAGGGCATTGCCAATTATCACTGGATTATTATATTTACAACTTACTGATCACGCTAACATTCCGTGGACCGTAGGTATTTTTTTTTTTTTTTTGCGTACGCCCGCTAATACTCGAGGCGAAATCTCAGGTTATTACTAATGTCTAACCTGACATTGATTTTACGTGAGTATCCCTTTTTTTCTTGTACAGAGACAGGTGTCCCTCGCCATTCAGGCAAATACTCTCCGATTTCGGAGGTACCCATTGCAGCTGGGTCGGCTCAGGAGCCGCCAATCCCTGGTCGACGACACTTCTTCAAATGTCCTCGCCAGGTCTCGAGTTAATCCAGTCCAATTCCCGGTCGACGAAAAATCATCAAATGCCGTCGCCCGGGTTTGATCCTGAATCACCCGGTCGCCAGAGCGGTGTTGTAACCACTACGCTAGCGCGGCTCCCCGACCGTAGGTATAATACGCGTAATTTGTATGCCAGAGTTCCCTGAGACCTGGAAAGTATTCCAAGGGTTCTTTCATGATAAAAAGAAGGTTGAGAAAGGCTGGTCTACACATTTGATAAGCCGGCATAAATAAAATTGATACTTGTAATCCAGCTGACAGGAAATTATTATATAGCAGCATATAAAGGAAGTTGGTATTAGAGAAAGGCTTCTAAAATAATTATATATTACGTAAGCTGGTGTAAAGACAAAACAATATATATATATATATATCTTATACGAGACCGAAGACGCAGCAAACGAGATGAATGCAGTCAGCGACCCATAGCCTGACTCCTTGCGTCAGGGTCAGCATACAAGAGCTGACCAAGACCCTACTCCACCTCCAAGTGGTGGTCTTGGAAACAGGCTGCATCACTGCAGTCTGGCCGAGAGAGTAGGGATCGAAAAGGGAAGGCAAACCCCGTCCCAAAAATTCCATGCTGAAATCGGATGTGTCGGGCCGAAAGGCGCCAATATCGCAGCTTTGCTGCAAACGGCGACACAACGTAACCAACGTCCTTATCAGGACGAACGCAGAAGAAGAAGAAGATATATATTATACTATCTATAATAAAGGAAGTAGGCATTATATAACTCAATGTCTTGTCTAAGTATGTTATAGTTTAGCGGATATATAAGTTAATATAATTCAGACGAATAGATTGTCATTCATGACGTCATTACACAGCATCTCCCCCCAAGGATCATATGCCTTTAACAAACGTATACCAAGTCCCTCCTGACGCGTACCAGAAGTTCAAGGTCATTCCATGTATCACTTTCATGTCTATCTCTAGGTCTCTTCTCCTTGTGTTTTTCGGTTTACCGCCCTCTCAAACATGTCGTACAATGTAAGTTGTGCATGGGGTTGGCACCCTCATACGTTAATCACATCATCATCAAACTCCATAATTCTCGCCGTTTGTACGTCGGTCACATCTAAGGGATGCAGCTGTGGTTGAAAGTTAGATGTCGTAAAGTTGTTTGTAAACACGCTGCTTAGTTAATTACAGTATGTCGATACACAAATATGCACATCCAATCCGCGCTCAAGGATTCACGCAAGACTGATACAGAATAAATTACGCCAAGTCACGAATTCACGCAAGATGGCGGCGGACAGAATCTTCTTCTTCTTCCTCGTTTGTCCTGAAAAGGACGTTGGTTGCGTTGTGTCCGTTTACAGCGAAGTTGCGGTATGTGCGCATTTCGGCCAACACATCCGACTTCTGAACGGCATTTTTGGGACCGGGTTTGCCTTCCCTCTTCGATCCCTACTCCTCAGCCAGACTGCAGTGATGCAGCCTGTTTCCAGGACCACCACGTGGAGGTGGAGCAGGGTCTTGGTCAGCTCTGGTTCGCTGACCCTGACGCAGGCAGTCAAGCTATGGGTCGCTTACTGCATTCTTCACTTTTGATGCGTCTTGGGTCCCAGACAGAATAAATTATGCATAAAACACTGTTGGTTCGGAACTCTGAAAAACGAAAAGTACTAAAACGCAACTAACCAGTCAGCGGTAACCCGGCAATCGAAAAAGACTAAAATGCAGCACCAATCAACAGGTTCCCTAACGCATTCGCATCTACCTGCGTCTGCATATATATATATATATATATATTGTCGTAAATTTATTCTGAGAGAAAGAGTCTTAGAAATAGTGGTCCGGTTTAGAGTGTAGAATGATGGTGAAACGCTCAGTAATAGAAATGTAGAGAGTAAATAGTTGCTTCACAGAGTGCTGGAGGAGAGTAAAGACAGACTTATTTACGACAAATCGTTTCTCTCAATCTACTCTTCAGGCTCTCCTGGTTAAACAATTATTTGCCAGTTTCCAGACATACACCTGCTCTCACACCGATTTGGTGCTTCACACACACAGACGACGTGGATACAACTATCTTAAACAAATATGGGAAATTATGGGCTTTGGGTATTCCAACACAGTAACGATTAAGTTTATGTTGTTTATTAAAGTTATAAAAACAATCACTACAATAATCATGTGTTTACAGCAAAAATTATCATAAGTACAGAAAAATGCAAATAACAAGGTAGGGAGAAGGTGAAGAAGATTAGTATCGACTAAGCCCGTCCCGCTTATTAGACAAAGATAAACCCAGTCCAAAGATAGATAGTTATCAGGAACATAGGTACGTTAACCTAACAGTGAAGTTAATTACTCTGAAAGAGGTGTTTCAAAATTAGGTATGGGTGGTAGAAAGAATCCTGTTCTTCCCAATTGTTCTTCCCTTTACTAAGCAAATGAAAAGGAGGGGTTTTTTAAACAGAGTTAACAAATTATCAACTATCCCACTTAAAGGAACAATGCAGGGTATACAGAAAATTATATTACCAGGTAAGCAAGTTAACAAAATGGTTACAAAAAAAGATTAAATTTCCTGTCATTCATAAACGCGCGTGAGGATCGACAACCATATATTCACACACTTACCGATTACAGCATCAGACACTCCAATAGAATTATATAAACAGCAATTACACTCTTTACACATGAAAAGGTCTGGTACTTCCGTGTCCCGCCCCAGATGTTGCGAGGTTTGCTGATAGCAACTATTCTCACTTATCGCCGGACTTGAAGCCTAAGAGTTATTGTGTTTTATTATATAAAAAAGGAGTCTATGGGATGGCACTGACACAGTTCGACACCGGGGTAAAAATGAAGTGGTCTCTTTAATCTTCCGCTATGGTAAAATTCCTTCAATGCGTGATGATAGTAACTGACCGGAAAGTTTATTAATCCAGTGAGGAAAAACTTAAGTCGTCACAGTTCAGGAAAATATGTACTCTCTCACAGTAGGGCAGTAAATAAAGTATCTCTACTGGCACGGTTCAACTTCCAGTTTATCTTACAGATTTGTAATTTTAATATGATGATTGTTCTTTAAATAGTCTTGGGTAGGCTTTCTTTCATGTAATTATGATAGCTAGGTCGCATTGAACCGCCACAAGATTAAATTTTAAAAAATGTTTCATCAATAGGTCTGGAAGTTTTTAAGATGATTTCTTTATTGCTTTCTTTATGCTGGGATCGCAAAGGTACGATCACTCTGTATGAAAGAAAAAGACATGTAATATACCGAAAATTCAAATAACATTCTAAACCGCGATGAATTTCCCGTTAAGACTATCTATATATACCCTCGCGTATTTAATTCTGTATTTGGTAAAACACTGCGCGAGTTCTAATGGTTAAAACACACATCTATAAATATAGGACTTAACTAAATTTATTAATTATAAATTCCTTCGCGACTTTAAAAGTTAATTACAGCATGTAAGCATCTATTATCTTTTTTTTTGGAAATAATATAGCAGATATATCATTACATTTACAACTGGAACTATTGAGATGGTTTAATTTAATGGATTTAAATTAACACAAAATCCAGTGAAATAGAATGAATGAACTAGACCACTGATCACTTTACACAATATATATTACCGTTTTGCACAGAAATAGAATTCACTGCAAATATATATAAGAATCCAGGGGAAAATCTATAACAAGATTTCAAATATAGCTAGTGCTTCTATCAAGGTCTGGCCAACGAGTGATAAAGTGTATTTCTACGTGGTCTGTATATATCTAACTTAATTGCAAGATGAGTGGGACATGAGAAAATTGACACCTTTTTAGATCTCAGGACACTTTTGGGGATCTGACCCCCAGACTAAAGAGAGATGCCGCCCCTGGTCTTCGTATCTCCGCTCGCTGCTGCGATCGGTTCTGTGTTTAATACCGAGATGCGAAATACCTGCAGGAACTTGCGTCGCTCGTTTCAGGGACCACTACTGTCTTTGATCGCGGCGCTAGTCTTTCCTGAGATCCCCCAGTCTGTGTCTTTGATCGTGGTCTCTGCTATCTGTTTGATTCTGGCGCCGCCCCCTCTGGGCCAAGTTAATGAAAATACTGCATATGATTGCTCAAGAGATGTCCATGGGCGTGATTTAATCTCTCCTTAAATCAATGCGATGACCAGAATGAACGATAGGTAAACTGTCCACATATTAATCAGCAAACGTGTGTACCGGTTGCATAGCTAATGAGTCCAGGTGAAAAGGAAAATCCCGTTTGACGAAAGGTTACAATATTCGGGGGCACTGATGTTATCCAAGGGGTCGCTACGAAGGTCGTACTATATCATCCAACACTTCAGGGTCATTCAGGGTCGGCTGAGATCGTCTGTCACACACACACACACACACACATATATATATATATATATATATATATATATATATATATATATATATATATATATATATATATATATATATATATATATATATATATATACTCTGAAGCACATTAAAAACGCACCACTTTTATATATACTGATGCTGAGAAGCTGGAAAAAAAAGTGTGGGAATGGATTTTCCCCGGGTTTGTCATGAGGTAGAGAGCGAATGGCTGCTGGAATGGAAAGTGCATGATTGAACCCACGGGTTTGTGTAAAGACTACATGAAAACAATGAAAGTTACACGTGCAACACGATTCCCAACAGCTATGACCCTGAAAATGTGTACGCATTGTGGCAGTATACTCGGTATAAAAAGGCCGTTGAGACAAAACACCCAGTACATGTGCTTGAAATGCCACGACTATCTGAAAATGACCGCCAACGAGCCATTGGTATGTTGGAGACCGGAATGGGCTCGCGGGCCATTGCCAGAAGGATGAATTGCCACCACAGCACTATTGTACGTCTCAATGAACGTTACGGAACCACTGGCAGTGCCAGGGATAGACTTCGGAGTGGCCAACCACGAGTTACTACCCCTGCGCAAGATCGTCATATTGTGCTGAGTCACCTAAGGAATCGTTCTCTCCCGGCAAGTCAAACAGCAAGAGCAATAGTGGGTAGACGTGGGCAAGTCTCTCGAATAACAGTCATACGACGACTCAGAAATACAGGCCTTACTGCAAGACGACCTTATGTTGGGCCAAACTTGACTAACAGACATCGTCAGCAGCGCCTGCAATGGGCAGAGCAACATGTCAGATGGACTAGACTGCAGTGGAATGCTGTCCTATTTACAGACGAGAGCAGATTCAACATATCCTTTGCTGATGGACGTATGCGGATTTGGCGACGGTGTGGAGAGCGCTTTGCAAATTGCTGTGTTCGTCAGCACAACTGATTTGGAGGTGGCAGTATTCACATTTGGGGAGGATTCAGTTTTCACCATCACTTGCCTCTTCACGTCTCCCGTGGAAATGTTAATGTTGTGACATATCGAGATGAGGTTCTGGATGCAATGGTTGCTCCTGCGTTCACAAATTATCCAGACTTGCAGCTTTTCCAGCAGGATAACGCACGTGCGCACACCGCATGCATTACGCAGCAATATCTACAGCAGCAGAACATTGTGACGATTGATTGGCCTGCCCTATCACCAGACATGTCCCCTATAGAACATCTGTGGGACGAGCTTGGACGCAGAGTCTACAGGCAAGGTTCTCCAGCTAATCTGCAACAGCTCGAAGCTGCTCTTACACGGGAATGGGACTTGATTCCCCGGATTTTCCTTCAGAGACTTGTGCGTTCCATGCGGAGCCGCTGCCAAGCTTGTTTCCAAGCACACGGTGGACATACCAGATACTGAGGATAGTGTGAATTAATTTTTTTTATTGGTTGCATTTTTGGTTTTCTCCCTTGCCTGCACAGAATGCAATGAATTTCATAACAGTCAAATGTACAAATTAATGACCAGCATGGATTCATAGGAAAATGAATAAAGATTCCAAATATGTAAACGTGTAAACACTTATATTTACATTTCACACTCTGTTCCTGGATTATACAGGTGGTGCGTTTTTAATGTGCTTCAGTATATATATATATATATATATATATATATATATATATATATATATATATATATATATATATATATATATATATATATATATATATATATATATATATATATATATATATATATATATATATATATATATATATATATATATATATATATATATATATATATATATATATATATATATATATATATATATATATATATATATATATATATATATATAATGATTGTATTTTATAGTATGATGTATAATGGTTGTAATTCCTGGTATGACTGCGAAGAAGGAAACCACGTAAAAATAACCTACACCTGTATATAATTAATATCACTTTAGGATTTATTTTTACTATAACTGTATCATTTATAATGATTATATTTTATGGAATCAGGTATAATGATTGTATTTCCTATTATGATTGCTGAAGAATAAAACCAACGGAATATAACCTAACAGCCCTTGTTAGGACTCATATAACTCCAACCTGAATATGACATAACAGTCCTTGTTGGGACTCATATAACTACAACAATATTGTTAGGACATATTTACCAGCCAGTATAGCACTTATCAGAGATGGCCTGGTATACTATAGGTGGAAAGAAACGATTGCATCATACCTAGGTGTACAAATTATTGGATGTAATCATGTATTGAATTATTAGAAAGAATGTTTTGCAAGTAGACCTGTATCTTGTCTCGCTATTGCTAAATCATACTGAGCCATGTTGTCATTCATCCTACATGCAGACACCCGAGACACGCTCATCTCATATACACTAGGGATAGGTGGGCTTGATGACAGAACTTAGCAGCTATTTATCCTTGTTACATGTTTATTCGTGTCATCAAACCTGAGGTCGTATGTTCAGGTCAATCCTGCTGCCTGGAACTTCGCAGGAGTATAGTGGTTGTATCGAAGCTACATCCTTAGTCCCCCTCAGTCTTGGGTGGGCTAAAGGAACGATCATCAGCGAAGAAGTGGTGTGTGCATCAATTAAAAAGGACATAACTATTTTAAGAGATGAGTACACATTAGTACCATTTCCGTCAGCAAGTGTGAGCAATTAACTGTCCATGAAGAAAAAGTGATTTAGCGTAGTCAGAGACAAGATTAACAGCGCAGCTGACATAGTTTTTCTATAATTGATTAACAGCACACAGCTGATATAATTTTTCTATAATTGATTAACAGCACAGCTGATAATAATTTTTTCCTATAACTGGAAGGACTTGTTGTAATATA